>CM073768.1:91800443-92105791 GCA_037158775.1 Hetaerina titia | reverse complement strand
GACTGCAATAATTTTCCTTTGAACTACCAATGTGTTATTTGATAAAAAATGTTAACCTTCAATTATTACTAATTTGTTTAGTATGCCAAATATAAATTGCAATGGTGACTCATTTGCTTTATCGCCTGATTCAATTATTACTTCCCTAAGACATTACTCCTTCCATCTCACCGTTCAGTATCTAATACAATAGGTCTTTAGTGTCAACAGTCCTGTATTCCACTTTTTACGAATTAACCTCCAGAGCTTCTTTTCCGTCTCCGAATATTCAATCACTTCATTTGTTCATCTCTCTCAAACCTACGTTCTCAAGCCATACCAAATTTATATAGCTAGAAATTCGACCCTATGTGCCTTCCGATTCAACTTTCACGACACTAAACTATATCTCTTGCTCTGAATCCTACAATTGAGAAATATATCAAATTATTAAGCAAGCAAACATCGCGCTAGTTACCATTGAAGATATAGAACTAAGTATTTTCGAGCTATCAAAAAAGCCTTATCCTGCTTCTATAAGCCAATACGATATATCCTAATTCAGCATAATCAATATTTATTTTAAATTAAATTATCAAATAAACAATATTTTTCTTAGAAACCTAATATATATCCAGATTTTCTAAAATTATTGACATTTACGTTACGAAATACAATATTTTCAAGTATGATGTTTCATGTGATAAAATGACAATGGTATTTAACAATTTTGGGAGATTTCACGATATTGAATATGCTAAAAAACTGGCTCCTAAACTGGCGGCTTTAAATAATTGCCATTTCCTTAAACATTCATGATGTAAGTAGTAAGAACGGAAACATGTCATCGTAGGGGTTCTCAACATTTCTCGACGGTCGGACGGTTTCAAGAAGATAATTGATGGATCATTTCATTTAAAAATGAAAAATTAAGTAACGGGAATTAGTACCATTTTGAAAGTGTACCCCAATTAAAAGTGCAAAAAAATATTTGGCAGCCATTTCACCATTTTCAGGGAGTAAACGGAGAGTTATTTAGATAAAACTATAAGGGTGAATATTTTGGATGCCGCTAATTATTTTACTTAATTCATGGAGCCACTCTAAACCCATTGAAAATCTTAAATATTCCATCATGTCACACACGAGCTTATGAATTGACTGAGCTTATGAAAAGCATCAGGAAATATTTTACGAAATATTTATTATGAAATTTCAGTAGTGAAAGTATCTACCAATTCTGCCAATGTCAACTGACTGCGCACTAGATGGGTTCAAAGTATGTCTGGAAATTACACGTAGAAAGCAATATCTTGCCATTTTCCGACTTTTCATCAATATAGAAATCACTTATGAGGTGTGGTGCTTCCTTTGCATTCATAATTGCTCCCCTTTAACTTCTCTCGATCCAGTTCTGCTCATCGATTCATTCTAGTCAACTCATCTATCCGGCGGGTATTGTACTTGTATCTTATTCTGAAGATCAACGATCTGATTTCAATTTGCTATATATCCATTGTAGGGTCATGTAGCGGAGCTTTCTTGATTTAAAAATCACAATGGAACTAAGTGAAGGTAAATTCAGTCTAGCGGAAAAACAACTATATTCTATTCGTGAAAGTATGCTGTTCAAAGCTAGTTTTCTTCCGGCATCCAGACCTTTAGCTACAAGTAAGCGTAGTTACCTACATGTAGTACAATTTTGAAGGTAACTTCCGAGAACTAAGTTGATGTTCAATACTTATAGACTGGCGCAAGTTCCCATCTGTATGTGATATTAATATCTATGCAATGGAAAACCTTGATCCATCCATTCAATGTTCATTTTTTTTCAATCGAATATTATTGTATAAATTACTGATTTCATAAGAAATACCTTTAACTATTCTGGAACAATAATTAATGTACGACATATTTCACTTTGAATTTCCTCATTAGCATAAAAATAGGGGATATCATCATTAGTTCCATCCATATGGATGAACAAAATATTATGGAGTTCTTACATCCTGCTAAAATTTTGATCACCCTTCATATGTATGTAAGAGGATATTCATAAACTATTCTAACATCGAATCCTGGAGAGCTATTTTTCGTCGTTTCTAAAGTCGATTGGTAAATTTTGAACGAGGTTATGCTAAAGACAAGGTAACTTATTTTACATAAGCTAGTTATAAAGCTGCGGGAAGGAAAACTCACTTCCATTCACACCACTATGCACGTTTTTATGTGTTTAAAATGATTTTTTTACCAAAAGTAAATATTTTTCTAAATATATTAGTTAATTAGCTCTTTATACTTGTACTTAATACTGAGGTGGAAAGTATTTTAAAAATGAATATTATAATCCAGAAGATATCAAATTAGAGTCATAGTTAATCTTAGAAAATACGTGTACATTGCCAACTGTTTTTGAAAATATTACAAAATGGCGACGCTTTTTTAATAGGAGACCGTTCATGGCTTGACTTTATTATTCTATTATTAACCATCTAATATGAAAATGGCTAAACGTGATAGGCATTGCCTTATTCGCATCAATGAAACGTACTGAATCTCACCGACTTTCACAGGAATCTCTTTGTTATTAAGTCTTAAACGAGCGACTCACTATTTACACAAGGACTCAGATAACCTAACCCAGAGCACCCCGTCCATTAGGAAATCTTTTGAATGGGATTTTTTAGTTTTTCACTTAATTCGGTCATTGGGTTTGCTTATAAGTACAACCAAGTCAACTTGGTGATATGATTGTTAAGCACGTGTACTCCAAATTTATAACATGATAGGAATAGGTTGTAATTAAAAAACGTCATTAAGACTATATGACCTGATGAAAGATTGTTGAAACAATTTTATTTCACATATTGAATGATTTTGTGAGGCATTAACCACCAGAGCTTTAATAGTGAAAATCCAGCCGCTGAACCTGAAAACTGAATGGAACCTCCATGCGTGTATATGTGTATAAATATATATGTGTGTGTGTGTATATATATATATATACACAAACACTAGGTTAATATATATTAAACACACAGAAACATAAAAGAAGGACACAGATATTTACGTTTCGACGGCACGGCCGTCGTCATCATAATGCCACACGTTTCTGTGTTTAATATTTATTAACCTAGTGTTTGTGTGTTTGTGCGTCGCCGGAGTGCGTCATTTTCAAGATTATATATATATATATATATATATACACACACACACACACATTCAAACACGAAATCCCGCCATACGGCGAACAAATATTCATTCACATAGAAATAAATATAAGGAAAGGGGAAAGGAACACACATAAAGGACGAACATATGAGAGGTGGGGAAGGCGGAATCAGGCAGACCACTAATGTAAAAATATTTTACTCGACCGGAACTTGAACACTGGATCTCTCCACTTGCCGGGCGGATACTCTAACCACCTGAGCTGTGATTCAATTAACTTTTATTTGGTCCACTTCATACGTTACACAGCAAGTGTTTAAATTGTACATAATATCAGCTCATAGATTTTGGTTACAGAATATTTTTTCCCATATATATTATATGAATATATAGTATATACATAAATATATGTTTCCCATATATAGTATATGCATAAATATATTCATACACATATATACACATAAACATAAAAAATACACACGTACTACAATACAGACATACATTCATCTGCATATACAATTGTGATCATATGGAATACTGTTGAAGAAAATAATGAGGCAAGGTTCACAAGATATACATTATATATGGTGAGAGTTATCGATTAGTTTGAAACACATTGTGTGAAGCAACTCTTGAACCACTGGCGAAGTGTGTCCGGTACCGGGAACAGCCACATCCGTTCCACCAATGCTTGCATACCTTTTGCGGAATATTTTTTCGCTGTTCTTAATTGCATGAGCTACACGATTTAAGTAGTCATTATTAGAGTTTTGAAGCTCGGAAAGAGCCGGAAATTCAGGGTGATCAGATTTACGTCTGTAATGGCACCACCGCCGAACACGTCCCAGGTTTTATATATCTTTTTCAGGGCTTCCCATTCTCTAAGTTTTTCGCCGCAGCCAAGAATCAGATGCGCAACGTTGTCTATTCGACCGCATGACGGACAAAGGGGCGAATCAGCTAACCGTAGGCGGTGCCTCACTTCCCTCGTCATGACCGTGTTCACGATTAGGTTGAACATTTGACTACGTGCGTCATCGTTCGCTCTGCTGGCCGCCCAGTTTTTCCAAGATAATGTCGTTTTGGATGTAATTTTTCTCTGCTCGGCGAGCGCTCTGAGATATGGGGTCTTGACCTTAATTGTTTCTCCATCTCTCATGAGTGAGCTATCGAGAAAATCTACTTTACACTGAGATCTGCGATCTTATAAAGCGCCCAAGTGTTCCGATTCATTGGCCAAGAGATGGCGTTAGGGAGTTGTTACACCCATTTTCTCGATAGATCAGGTGGTTAGAGCATCCGCCCGGCAAGTGGAGAGATCCGGTGTTCAAGTCCCGGTCGAGTAAAATATTTTTGCATTAGTGGCCTACCTGATTCCGCCTTCCCCACCTCTCATGTGCTCGTTCTTTATGTGTGTTCCTTTCCCCTTTCCTCATATCTATTTCTATGTGAATGAATACATATACATATATATATATATATATATGTGTGTTTGCTCATAGACAAGTTCAATAATTCATTATTAAATACTTATTAATTATTTGGGTTGCACAGACATAAGAAACATGAAAACATAGAGTACATATAAAATAAAAATATCACCCGAGAATTCAATACTTGGTGGTGGGGCCACCTTCTTCGGTGGAAGGAACGGAAGGACCTAGTAGGCGAGACGTTGGAAGGAGAAAGAGTGGGCGGAGTGATAGATTGGACTTGGTTGGGCAGTCCAAAACGAGGGAAGGAGATGGAAAAAGAAAAGGAAATGTTCCTAGTGAGCCAAATGTCGTTACCAATCAACCAACATCAAATAGTGAAGTGTTCTAATAATATAACGACTAATATTGTGTACTCCATTTCCTAACCCGCCGCCCCTGCCTTATCTTTATGAAACGGACGCTGCATTTCTTAACAACTCAATTAAGGACAGAGTCCGCATCCGCTCCCGGGAAGGTGTGCGAATTTATAACTGTTCCTATACCTGAGTATAATATATTTGATACCTTTCTGAGTCTGTTGTGAGTTGTGTTTTGTTAGGAGTCACAAAATATGTATTTGGTAGTTGTGTCCATCCATAAACCTACGTTAACCGGTAGGTTACCTTAACTATAACCATAATATTGTGTACTTGGCAACTAATGTCAGCTAATGACTTTCACAATTTAAGATTGAAATAAGTGTTATAGGTGCAATTTAGGAAGTGTGATAATGCAATCATCAAGTGCCAATTTTGACAAGATTTTTAACTGATTGAGCCTTATAATACCATATTTAGCTTCTAAAATCGGAACATAGCATCGGAACATATTGTGTGACTGGATTTTAGTTTGGTAGAGTAGTTGTTGTAAGGGAGGTGACCGACAGCTGAGGTCATTTGCGCCATTAGGGATGGACAGGGAAGGGTGGAGAGAAACCCGGCGTCGGCATTAGCCTCTTCCTAACGAAAGGCACCAAGGGGTCCGCAGTTTAACGCCACATCCGAAAGACGCCCTACTCACTCAAAGTGCCCTCCACAAAGGACCGATACCATTGAAAAATGTCTACCGCCTCTGGGATTCAAACCGAGGCCCTCTGGAAGGGTAACGAATGCGTAGCCACCACACCATCACGATATCCACATTTATGTTTGACCCTTTTTAAAGGCTTAATCCTGAACTTAAAAAACCGCTTGTTTAACGGTATCTAATGTTACATTAGAGGGTCATAATACACTTTTAATGCCAAATTGGTAGTTCTTAATAGTTAAAAATTCTAAATAATTGTTGTAAAATATCCTGCTTGATATATGCAAGGAACATTGTGTGTGTATGAAGGCTTGGGATTAAAAGGAAAATATATTTAGAATGAAAAATTCTGTTGTCCAATAAGTTTTGTTGTAAATTCATAAATTTTATTCTTGAATGAAATTAAGAATGAATAATAAATTGACTAGGCGAAGGTGAAGATCGTATCGAGATAATCATGGGAGCCCTGCTTATAACCCTTGCGCAGAATCTCGCACAAAAACAAATATAAAACCCAGCTCATTAGTAGGAGATTCAGATCACGATAATGGATACGAACTTCCAGGACTTCTTGCAACTGAATCCGGAGGAGACCCGAGGCCATATCCTTGCCCTTGAAAATGTCTTCCTTGATTATTGTGTTTTGGTGAACGTGAAATAATGGCCGCAAACTTTCATGTACTCATGATGACGAGAGTTCTGTTCTCTCCCCCACCCAGCTCTACTCTCTCTCTTTTCCGACACCTATGTGTACTGGCAGCAGCCCCCTCCTTTTCCTCCGACGCCTTCCCCTCTCCCCTCTCCTCTCTCCCTCACCTTCCCCTCTCCCGAGGAGCGGCGCTGAATGAGGACGGGCAGAGTATCGGTGCTCAGTCGCTTTTGGGACTCACACCCGCTCCACCGGGAGGGGTCCGTGGAGTGGTTCGATTCCGCAAGCTTTCGCCGCCACGTAAATCACCCTCCGGCTTCCGGCGTTTAGCGGGCCCGGAACGGAGTCAGGCGAGAGGACATATCTCAGGATACTTCATCCTTTGCCAAAGTGAAACATCTCTCATTGAGTCTTGGAATTACTTGGTTACTCGGGTGTTTCGGAAATCGAAATAGGTTTGGATGTAGGTTGTAGTGGCCTTTCGATAATGCATTTCCACATGAGTGAAGCACGCTTTCATTAAGATAGTGCACGTGGTTTTTATTCGACGAGGCACAAACATTGACCTCTGGCACTGCCCTTTGATTTGTATTTTATCGTGCATTCGGAGTGCCCGATGCATATTCCTCGTTGGCGTGATAAAGCCAGTGACTGCAGTTGACTTTTCTTGTGGGAATCCAAAGTGGTTCAAATTAGCCGTGAATATTCTCCACGTGAGTAAACTTCTTGTTTTGGTGTGCTAGACTTTTCACCTTTAGATATCGTACGAAACGAGTGGAATAGCAGGGTTGGAGCTCGACTTGACGCTCAACGATCACTTCTGCAAAGGTAAAAACTCATTTTGTGTTATTATCCATTTGATTTTTCTGTGCTCGCGAAGCAAGTGTCCCATTAGCTTTAGCCTGATTCAAATTTACGGTTGAAGGTGAAGTCCGACCTTCATACCGGACGGAAATATCGAAAATTTATTGAATTTAATGAAACTTTCAACATGTTTTGATAATAACGTAAGCATACTGATGCGTATCAATCTGAATTTTTATTTTGGTTAGATATTAGATAAATCGCGGGTCGCGTGGTCTAGTGGGTAGATTTGAACTAGAGAGTTGGACAGCTGACCGGAGGATCCCGGGTTCGATTTCCGGGCAAGGCACTTTGGGCACCTGCAGCTCCACCCAAGCTAGTTGATTTTTCGGGTACCAGATCTTCCTGGGAACCATAACGGCGTATGAATATTCACACGCCGTCGGGCGTGCAGTAGTACATGGGTGAGCTACCATCACCTACTAAACCGACCTTCGGGTTGATTACCGTGTTTATGGTTTATTAGATAAATCATTATATTTTTCGAAGAGGTATTGTAATCAGAGTCATTAAAAGTATTTAATCCATTATTACAAGGGCAATAAACTTCTTAGTTGTGAAACCTAATCAGAAAGATAAAAGTTTTCATTGGGGGAGGAGCGATGTATTTATACGGGAAATACAGTGTTATTTGTCATGCAACTACACATAAAATATACACCCTAAAGGAAAAAAGAATATATTTCGACTTATCAACGAGGAGTTCACCCAAATTTGTTAACCAATGGTCTAGAGGTTGAAATGAATTGTTCCGAGTTCTGTTTGATGATATTGGTGTCGTACATTATAAATTATTTCATTAAGGTTGGTAGTTAGACTTAGTAAATGGCTAACATAATCGCATTTACATGTAGTTTGATTGCATGACAAGGTGAGGTTCCTTGGCCGCTGAAACGTAAACAAAAATGTACTTCATGAGCATGAACGCCTTATGTAGCCCAATTTTATGGTTGCATTGTTTTGTGAACAGCATTATAGAAAAGTGTTATAATTACAATTCCTATGATTTATTTTGATTTATTTGGATATTATGTTACTTTATTTACTGATATTTATGGTTTCGATTTCGGTGATGTTGACATCAGATTAGTGTGCAATTTTCACACTTGTATTTACATTAGAAAATTAGAGTAGCGCGAAAATTTGTATTGCTACTAGCTATCATTACATTTGACGACCATATACGAGATCTGTCCCATAAATACGCAAACTGAGGCCATAAAAACTATGTTTTACAAAATTTAGTCTACATTGTTTTCGTACCTTCAAAATACTCTTTATTCTTTGCTATGTACTTATTTTAACTTCTTTCCCACTGTTTAAGGCACCCTTGGAAGTTCTCGGCAGTTAGGATTTTTAGTTTTCTCGTCGTTTCTTTCTTTATTCTATCCACATCTTCCCAGTGATGTCCCGTCATCTCATTTTTGCATTTTGGGAATAGAAAAAAGTCGCAGGGGGCGAGATCTGGCAAATAAGGAGGATGGTGATTGAATTTTTTGCCAGAAACTGGCAAACAATCTATACTGAATGTGCAGGTGCATTGCCATGATGAAGAATCAATCCATCACCTTGAGTAAAATTTGGTCGCACACGACGAACGCGATCTCTCAAACGCTTGAGACCTGAAAGGCAGAACTTAGCATTTACGATAAGGACAAGGGACCGCACACGATTAATCTTGTGGTCAACACAGGTGGTTGAAAGTCATGTAACGTGTAAAGTAAGGTTGAAAGTCGCGTTCAATAAATGTAGAGGCATTGATTTCAGTAAATTTTATTTTATTTTCTTCGCAAAGTTTTCTGTTAACAAATAATCTAACGTCTTTCTGCTATTCAGAGGGAATCAAAACTTTTTATATGATTTATGTGCCACTGATACTCAGGGAAGCAGTGATTTGAAAAGGCTTCTGAATTTGGAAGTTTCTTGTCGCGTTAAGAGGTTATGTACGTAGAATATACTGACCTCATTCCTAATATCTAACTTTAGTCCCTCCTTCCGATGAATTTTTCAACTAGCTAACCAGGTCTTAGTTATAGATACGCAGCACTGTTTATTATTATATATAAAATTATCATATTTCCTCGCTTGTTCAGGAAATTTTCGACAGACTCATTTGAACCTTAATTCATTTGAACGAGTATTAAGGTGAATATTTAGGTGATTTCCTATCTGTGTCAGATAGGAATTCACCCTAAAAAGTCAGAAAATTATTAAATTAATTCTAAAGTTCATAGACTTTTTAAATTTAATAAATGTAAAAAACATGATATGGCGACCCAGGACTTCAATAGGCTTTCATTAAATAGACATGACGGCGCTAATATATTATTATGTCCTCCCGTCGATGAAAAACAAGATCAGATCTTTTTTGTTCTCATGTTATAAAACTAAAAGTTTATATAATATCCTTTTTTATTATTATATACTATTCATGTATCGGTAACATGCAAAGAAGTTTTTTAAATGGTATTTTTGGTTCTTACATGTTTAAAACAAATCTTATTTCAAATAAACTCATGCAGTCGGAAATTTATTATGAACCTCTCGAAATATAAGCCTTAATCAAAGGATTGACAACATTAAATTTTATTTCGCGTTTAACTTTCATTAAAGAAGTACTAATTGACTGAAACAACAACTGATGAGGATGCCCAAGCTGCCGTAAGTTTCTTGTAGTTGTTTGCGTGGCAACTATTTAACTTTGAGATGAGTTTTGGCAGGCAAGCGTTAAAGAGGTGCTAAAAATGATAATAACACGTCGTAAGAGAGGTTGGAACGCACCTTAATCAAAATTTCACCAGAACCGCATAACACTGCCGAGACCTAGGGATGGAAGCCTTTAAAGCCAATACGGAGAGGGTCCCAAAACTTACGGGAGATTACAGCGTGGTCCAGGGACGAAAACCTTGTCCCTGCATTGAACGAAAATCCTACCCACTTTTGCTTCAATCCCTCAACCTTCCACTTTCGTCGGGAACGGGAGATGTAGAGGGGGTGGTACGGGACGACCAAATATGGGTAGAATGCGGGGAAGGAGGCTTGCTGGAGATCTTATAGGTGAAAGTGAGGGGGAAGTTGAGGCACAGAGAAGGAAGGGATATCAGTGAGGGAAGGTTTGAGAGGCAGCGGGGGAGAGAAGGGGAAAAAAAGCTTAAAAAAATTTAACTAAGAACGGGCGTATGAGGGAAAGCGGAAAGAGAACGAAGGGGAGGATGGAGGGGGATAGGGTCGATGGGGACACACCTAGCGTTCCCTTTCAAAGGGCCAGTCAACCCATGCCGCTCTCATCTCCCGTCCCTCTTCCGCTTCCTCTCACTATTCCCCTCACGGCCGCTGCAAAACCTTGCTTTAACCTTTCCCTCACCTCTACCATTGCAAACGTCCCTTATCCCGACCAACCGCAGAGGACGGAATTTTATGCCCCTCACACCCTCTCCCTTCGATTCTCCTCCCAAATCTAGTGCTGCTATATCCGGCCGGATTCGGAATGTCCGTTCTCAGGCATCCAACTCAATCCTCAATCTCCTTCCCCGCTCTTTTGGTCCACCTCACCGACGAACGCTCAATCATTCCCCATTTCGCTCTCCCCCTCAAACTATTTGAATCCCACCCGGTATCAATGATCGAAGCCGCACTTTGTCGTTTTTCCGCTATTTTACTTTGACGGATCTTTTTATCGGTGGTGCGTCGTTATCATTCCATCAGTTGTCTACTTGCCGATGTATTATATATGTATATATATATATATATATATATATATATATATATATATATATATATATATCTTATAAGTGTAGGTCCACCAGTGCTAACTTCATATACATTATTAATTACATCCATGGAGACACTAAAAGAAAAAGATTGACGTGAAACGTGACAGGATGCCATGTTCTTCGTATTTCCTTACCTGTTTTTCTATTAACCCATGCCAAAAAAATATACGATATCGTACAATAGCGGCTATACACGGCATCGTCAGACGAATTTATCCATACAACTCTACTGGATTTAACTCGTATTAAATTTTGTCTGGTTAGCATCTGTGAGAATGCGATTTTGCCGAATCTTTGGAGGAATACGATGGATTAACAAACGATTACGGAGAGTTGTGAATCCATTTTTCCTACCTCTTTTGGATTTTTCCCATCAAACCTCTCTCCTCTTCCACCATTTCTCTTTTGTTTTCCTTTCTATGTACTTCACCTTTTCCATCCTTCTTCAGACCAACATTTCAAGAGTCACAAATCATGGTTATAATATTGGTTCAATTATCATATGTCCTCGCCGTACAAAAAACCTGCAATTTGACAGGAACACATGGAAACTAAAGGTTAAGAAAGATTCATTTTGATGTAGCATGCTTAGTGTGCAATCACCCCTGACACATATATTAGCTGTGGCACGCAGAACAATGTAGGTAGAAGCCGAGAGTGCCCAGCGGCATCACCCGGAACCAAGTCATATCTCTTCAGTTAGTAGGTCAGAGTTAGGCGGCAGAGGAAAAGGGTCTGGCCCCCACACCCCAATATTTGAATTTTACGCCCCGTTGGGCTTTAAATTGGGTGAACTGTATCATCACCTATCAAACCGACTTTCCGGTTGATAATTGTGTGTGTGGTTTATACTTTTATGTGTATGTGTGTATTTCGTAAATATTATTATTACTAGGTCCTGTACAGGTTAAGGTAGATTTTTGGATGGATACAACTACCAAATAAATATTTTGCGACTCCTAACAAAACACATTCCAGCAAATTACTCTACACCAAGACACTCATTCATCTCTCGGTACTTCCTTCCTGCCTTCTTCCCGTCCAACATCCCTATCTTGTTCCTGCCCTTTCGTCGTTTCCCTAACATTCTCCCCTCTATTACAGTCTTGAACATCCCACTGCTGATCAATCCGGCCTTCATTCATTTTTTCTGCCTCCAAAGGATTTCTCCCAACAAACCCCTCTCCTCAACCATCATATACACGTACTTCTTCATTTGTTTCCCTTTTAGCCCATTACACCTCCATTATTCTCCTAACTCACATTTCGAAAGCCTCCAATTTACGTCTATTCTCCTGCTTCAATGACCACGTTTCTGCGCCACATATAGCTACGCTCCATATCAAAGTTTTAACGAGTTTTTTTCCTATCATCCGTACTCAACGTCCCTGTCATCAACTCCCTCCTCCTTGAGAAAGCCTCTTTGCCTAGCGCAATTCTTCTCCTTACGTCCTTACTGCTTTGACCATCTGTTTTCCTGTTCTGCTGGTTTTTTATTGGTCCCTTACCTCTCCTTCCCTCACCCTGCCCCCGCACATGTCCTCTGCTCTTTCCCGAGAACACCATTCTGATGATGACGGTCGTGCCGTCGAAACGTCAAACTACATATGTGAGTGTCCTTCATTTGTTTGTCCATGTTTTAAAAATCTACATCTGCGTGTTTATATATATATATATATATATAATTATATATATATATATATATATATTTTGTGTGTTTTGGTTTCTGTGTTTGCTGTGACTATTTAGTGAGTTTCATTTATATATATATATATATATATATATATATATATATAAAATAATATCTATACGTGTGTGGTCTGAAAAGTTCCAGACCTAAAAATTTCACCCTGATAATATATATATATAGATATGTATGTGTATATATATATAAATGTATGTATATATATATATGTCTGTATATATATATATCTCACACATACATACAGTGTTAGACTTTTTTATGAAAATAATTCTTAGTAACCTCCTATTATTATTTATTAATTTTAATGTTTAATATATACAGGATTACTTCTTTTTAATTAGAATTTTTTCAAACAAGAAATTTTTTTACGCAAAAGTAACTGTCTCTTCGAGGTTTCAGATGAAATGTTCAATGCCTTAAAATGTTTTATTCTTAACCGATATTTAACCAACCCTTCAACCCTAAATGCATGTTACTCCAATAGTTTTCTTATGCACTTTCCACCTTTCAGCTGTATTTGATAACAGTTATGTTCCCCACTGGTGCTCTTTATATATTAAGGGATCGATACAGGTTCGAGATCTCATTTTATTTTCGTCATACCTCAGATTTCTTTCCATGATAATCCAAGGTTGTATTATCCTCGCGAATTCCTGCTTTTGTTTTTAAATTGCTCAGGTTGTAAGCCTACCGGAGGCTGAACCGTATATCGTATATATGCGCGCACAATGATAGTTCCGTTGTTCTCCGGTGCATTGCGGCCTCCCTGTTGACATCCTTTGCGATGAAATCGCGACGGACTACCCAATATCCGTGCACCTTCCCCCCACGCCTCCGTCATAACGAGCGGGCGGCCACCTGAAAACCCATCCGTGCGACGGGTGAAATCGATATCTCGTCGTATTTTACGCGACATGGTGACACCGATGCGCCCCTCCTTAACTCATGCTTCATTGAAGCAGCAAGTTTATAGAACTAAGGATTGATTACGGAGCATTTGTGTGGCTGCCCGCTTGCTAGTTAGTAGTAGACCAATTGATGAAATGAGCCACTTATACGTATGAATCACAGATTTTTCTGACGATTTAAATACCTCAAACTTTCGGCCTGATGATGTGCTATGCACTCTTAGGGAGCCGATGATGTGATGAAACTTATGAGAAGTCACTAATTTGTTATATTTATGTAACATTCTTCATCTGAGGTGGTTTTTGAGCTGATTCGTAAGCAATACATCCGAAGTTACGCAAGTACATTTGGTAATATGTTATACTCGCTTCAGATTTGAAGAGTTACTCGCGTATATAAGCTTAAAGGAAAATGCGTTATTTTAAGAATGCATTAAAATTGCATTAATTGCCATAATCCAGGGGTTAATGTTAATTTTGGGATGTTAACTGAGAAATAATACGTCTTTTTATGGTTCTGAAGTCATTATTCTCATCCTAACCTTCGATAGTACTAATCGTACTACTACTTCAGTTCTTTATATTTTAATGCGCACCATCATCTTGCATAAAATTCTTTTCTTTTTTTCTTGAACTTTTTTTACACCAATTTCTAAGATCTAACACAACTTTTGACCTCACAATACCTCTCAATATCTCTTTTATCTATTTTTTTGCCTACTTCAAAATTTCCTCTACAACCTCTATTGCATCTGATGTCATCTTCAATCTTACTCAATTATCAGCCTATTTCTATCTCTATTCTCCATATTCTCATATCAAAATACTCTAATCCCTGTGAATCCTCCTGTATCAAGAGACCAGGTTTTAAAGTCGCACAAAACACACGCAAATTAAAACTATTTTTAAAATGTTATTCTCATTTCTGAAAGTTTATTCTCAATCTTTTCTCGACATTATACCTAACAGTCACTGTCATCAATTTCCTTCGCTTTGTAAATCGTCATTGGCTAATGGAACTCTGTCATTGCCACTGAAAGTAATTCGCTAAGTCTTCTCCAAAATGCTGCCCAAAATGTGCGGGCTTCGTAACATGATTGAAATGTTAGTTAATAATTTAAATAAAGAACGTAGTACTTAGCATAAAAATCCCGGAAAAGTCTATAGAATCACAGTTGAATAACTGTTGGATCTATTGTCAAATGCACCCACGCTTATATTTTGATTTATTTCGCGTTCAGAATAGGAGGCAAATCCATGACAAAATGAATTCTAGATTTCACGGAAATGACACGTTAGAGATCCTCTGTGCACGTTTGGACTATTTTTTACCTAAGTCCGTACGTGTTTATATGCTCATACGAATGAGATTGGGTTTTTTTTTTGGAGGAATAAACGTCAAAGTTATTAATCCGAGCAATGTGATATCTCACATTTTATTTCATTGAGGAATGGCTGATTACGCGTGGATTTTGTCTTCATGCACCACGTGTAATATTTTGATTTTCTCGGTTAAAATTCCAAATATTCCAAAACTATTAAATTTAAAATTAGCATGCACTGTGTGTCTACAAAATGTGTACATCACATTTATCCCTGCATTTTTTGATCATTTATGAATAATTTTTATCCCTTCATTTTTTCATCAAATATGTTCGCATTAAAATTGAGTAAGATTTATGGATTAGGTATTTCAAAGGAATCAATATGATTCACACCAGCACCAATCGGTAAAATTAAAAGTTTAATATCTCATTGCGGAGGAAATGCAAAGGTACGTGTAGTATATGTCCATGGGGTTTCTTCTGTTGGTTATGAAATTACATTCAAATGACATTTTATTTGACTTTCTAATGCAGTTTATACATCAATTTACCGAAATATACTTCATAGTTTTTACTCGGATGAAAATAATATCTGTAGTTTTAATTATTTCACTCACCCAAGAGGCGTTCCCCAAACACGAAATAAATTCCCATAGACCTGGTAGGGAACTTCCGTTTACTCTCCAGCTCACCGCAGCACGGTGTCAGAAGCATTGGCAATCTTTTAGTGCCGACTGCAGACCCTTTCAATGGGTCGCTGCTAACCCGCTCTCCTCCTCACACCGACGCGTGGTCGCTGAAAAGACCGGCCTCACCGCGAGTCGAAAGGGAGTCAGTAAGTGGTTGCTTTCCTCCCTCGCCAATCCGGTAAGCGATGCGGGTTCCGGAGTTTTCCAAGGGAAGTCTGGGACTGCGATAAGATTCAAGCGCGTGCCAGGTATGTAAAAAGAAGTACGCCCATGAAGCACGACGCACACAGATCCTCCTCCTCCCACGCTCGCCTTCTCCACAAACCCTATTTCTCACTCCCTCTCTCTCTCCCCCTCCCCATATGGTCCCCCTTTCACGACCTGGAAATGTAAACCGATTTAAAGACGATGGAGCGCATGCGTTTTCTGCTAAAATGAGAAATTTCCCATCGTCAGAGTTAGGAGGATTAAAGGGTCTTGTCGAACGAAATTGGGAGTTAATGCATGTGTACTCCGCAACTGTGGGAATAATTTGCACAGACTCTTTCCCAGGTTACACAGACCGTTACAAATCAAAAATAGAAAGAGGTATATTCTATTGCTCCAGGCTTCACTTCGTGGAAGTATTTAATATCCATACTAAAAAGAAAGACTTGTACTTTTCCACAGATTTTATTACGCGTATAAACGCGTTGAACCATTTAATAAAATCGGTGGAAAAGTACAAGTCTTTCTTTTTAGAAAGAGGTAGTTAGAAAGTAATGAAATAAACCTGCAGTTTCCTAATTTACTGTTAAAATTAGGGATTTTCAGTTTCCTACTTTTTCAATTAATTTATTTTCTTAGAATGAAAATATTTCTCGAAACAAATGTGGAGTAAGGTGCGTAAGTGTAAATGGGTAGAATTCATTAAGTTTTGAAAATAAATCATGAAAAAAGCTATTCTACCGATTTTAAATGTTGGTTTGGTGGATACCTAAGGTCTATTTAATTCTGAGGAACTTATGATTTATGTTTTCATTTCTTGGTGAAATATGACTGCATTCGTACTGTCTATAAAGCCAACTCCCGTTCATCCTCTACCCCGCTTATCCAACATTATCCTTCTATCACGGCCTTCAACATACAAATACCACATTCTTTCGCTACTGCCTTTTTGGATTTCCCCCAGTAATTTCCTCTTTTCGCCCAACCTATTTAAAACCTCAGTGTTTGTCTTCCTCACCGTCCAAATTATTTTCTCCATTCCCCACCACACCCACTTCTCAAATGTCTCATCTTTGCTCATCCTCTTCCCTCAAAGACCAAGCACCACATCCATAAATCACTACTCTCCATATTAAAGTCTTAACTAATCTTATATTCACATCTTTACCTACCATTAATTTTCTTCTCCTTGCATTTATCTCTTTTCCTGACGCATTCTCCCTCTAATGTCTCCAAAATACTTCTCAAATACATGGACTGGTTCACCTGTTCCAGTTTATGTCCTCCCACTTTTATAATCAGCTTAGTTTTCCAATATATCTCGAGAATCTCATTACTTTTGTTTTATTGAGTTCATTCCTGATCCCATTTCTTTCGCATTGGTTCTGTAAAGAACTCAATAATGACTGTAATCCCTCGGATGTCTGACTCACTATTGCTTAATCATATGCAAATCTAACTGTCGTAATCATCTCGCTCCCCATTTTTATTCCTATAGTCAGCCCTTCTCACAGAGTAGAACGTTGTACCAGTGACCGGAGGGTACGGATTTGATTCCCGGGGACATATCCGCAAACCCTGAACCGAACTTTGGGATGCTGCTAAAAATGGTACTGAAAGAAGTTGAGTTTATTGTACATGTGTCATCTTATAGTTAGTAGTTTTTGTGGGAGACGACCGACAGCTGAGGTGCCATTAAGGAGGGACAGTTAAGGATGAAGAGTAACCCGGCGTCGGAATTAGCCCACTCTTAACCTTTCACATACACTAAACTTTTACAGATAAGTACCATGTCAATACTCATTATATCAAATGCTTTAAATGGCCATCCTCGTTAACATGAATGGAAATCTTTCTAAAATATTTCCGGCATTTTTCAAAAGTTTCTGACACTACATACTAATTCTTCATATTTAGTAGTAATGGGTTATTAGTCATATTAATGCAAGAATTTTATGAAATCTATTTCCATATTCTTAAATCGTTAAAAACGTTATTTCATATGTATTGTGTCTTTTGAAAACGAGAAAATCATCCAAAATACTACCTTTTTCACTGAACGTTTTGTGTGACATTCAATGATCCGCTTGTGAAGGAAAGTTGTAACAATAATGCTACTGGTTCTATTAACTATAATCGTGTATCAGTTGACTAGGAACTAAATTTGTCTTCCTCAGACGCCTACGGCTGCCAATATTATAGGAATTATTCGTTTCAAATTCTGTCACTTTTAAATAAAATGCTGCAAAAATAGAGATGTAAACATACATAAGGTTGTCATTGTGCCCCCTTGGTCTTGGTAAAGGGTTCTCGAAAAGAAAGTGGAAATAAATTTGTTTTGGCACAGGAAACATTTTCCGGTTTCTCAAGAGTTCCCCACTCCCAATTCTAAAGTCATTGAAAATTGCAGTCATTACCAATTGCAAATATTGAAAAAGGTAAATAAATAAAGAAGTTGAAGAATATCCAGCTACACAGTATTTATATCGAACTGTGGAAATATAAACACATATTTACTTGTTTCAAAATTTATAATTTTACAATCGAAACTTTCATTTTATTTTTGCCTTTTCGCTATAAAGTATACCAAAATAATAATTTGAATATTAAAAAATATGCCCCCAATTCCTCCACTTTTAATGAATTTAAAAATGTTATCCAATAATTTCCTTCTCCCAGAGCATTTTTACTTGTTATTTGTTCGTCTATTTTCTATTCAGCTTATTATGGATATTAGTCTCCGTACACATATTTTGTACCCATCCAATTTATGCTCGTTCTTTTTCTTCAAAAAGCATATCACTGAATCATAATAAAATAGTTGCCATATCAGCTTTTACTATTTACACACGTTTATTTTCCCATAGTTGCTGTCATAGAGTAATGCCTACTTGTAAAGGTTTATTTTAATACTGAAATTATCTCTGTTTACTTCATACGTTGCACATTTCCTTGCAAAATATCGTCTACTAACCTAACCTTTACCAATATTTGAAAAGTTAACCTGCTCTAACTAAACGCCCGTTTACTTGCACATTTAATGTTGATATTACCTCCACCTCAGAAATACCAACTTTCCAACCATCACCTAACTGGCTGTCTGCAGCACTGTTATCCGCAAATCTCTTAATCTGCATAATCAGCTATTCAACATGCCTCATTATTATCCCCAGTTTATCCCTTCCCAGATAATCCCAGATAATTATTTATTCTTCGAATTTATTTAAAATGTATGTAGTCCTCTGACCTATAGCTGATTTAAATTATATTTTACTTCCTTAAATAATGAGAACAAAGGATACTCATACAAAAGATATAAAATTTAACAAATTTTTCCCCGTTTTTGTCACCGCAGGTCTTCATGATTTTGGACTCCTGGTTTCGACGGTATTCCCCCTCTTGTCTCCTCCTTGAACATCCGTAAACGTTATCTTTCCAAGTCACCTCTTGTGCCTTATCTGTAATTCACTTTCCAGCCTACCTCTACTACTATACCAACACCCATTCTATTTCCTTTCTGTCAAGATCGTTCCCCCAACATTCTTTCAAGTTCACATCCCAAAAGAATCCAGTCCTTTGGCATCCTTCTTCCCGACCGCCCGCAATGTTAAGCCTTAAAAAATCCACAATTTATCCATATATTGTTGCTATTTTTCGTCAATACTCTTTGGATCAGAGTCTCCGTCAATAATTTCTCTCTTATGTTCATCTAAGGTTATTTTTAAATGTTTAATTAAATAAATAACGTGATTAGCGGATTTTACAACAGCAGCGGTGGTCGCTACCTAAGTTCAATCCGAGTCCCTTCATTCACCCTCCAAAGTGGCAATTTAATGTGAAATTTTCGTTTTTAAAGTCGTACAATTTTTCTTTTGTTGTAACAGCAGTGGGATACCTTAAGAATGAAGTGAAATAGCCCTCCTCTCCCCTATATCGTATACTGGTCACTTGTAGGCTCCACCCTAGGTGTTCTTCCTTCTCTCGGACATTCAACTTTTCCCTCTTTACCCGCTTCAGTGCCCCCACATCAGTTAACCTATAGGACTCAGCTCCACACTCAAATTTAAATGAAAAAGGTCTCTTTACGATTCATTTTGTCCGTGTACATTTACTGTCTGAATGGTCTGTTCAAACTGTGCTACAATTTTCTCTCGGGACAAGAGTCTATAATCGCTCACCGCGGGGCTCTATATCATCTTTCTTCTCCCTGTTGCCGTGCTTTTAAGGGGGCTCCTTTCCTGACAAAAACCTGTGATAAAAAAAATAACCGACCAAAAGAGTTACGAGACGCGGAAGAGCAAGTAGGTCGCTCGCTCGTCTTTCGCCTGAGCATATCCTGTTGCTGACGCCTCCGCCTCTCGACAGAGGGCGGAGGCAGGAGATAAGGAATCTCCCCCTTTTTACTCTTCAGGATACCCCACTTGCTTTTGACCGCGTACATGAGTGGAACTCTTCCTGAATACTTAATGCCCCGCTCTTCACATCTTCTCGGAATTCTGGTTTTTTTCTCAGAGACTTTTTTGTCTCCAGTCCAGAGACATCGCCCATGAGAGAACACTCCCATCGGGTTTTCTTCCCCTGGGTCGCCGTTGACTTTGGTAACAAGAAATGTAACGGCGAAGGAACGGAAAACGAGAACATTTTGTTCTTCCTGCTAAATGAAAGTATACTTGAGCTGTTACTCGACCGCTGTATCTCGAATTATCCTTAAATATCTAATGAGTTGTATTAGTAATCTTCACAAAAGTGTTTTACCTAAACTGTCGCTTCTTAAGTGAAAATGTTTATATTAAAAACCTAGGGATTCACTTTTTTTTTAGTGAGATGACGGTTTCTCCTTTTCTATTCTACTACCTTTCCTATCTGTATAAAATTATCTCTTTGAACCAATGAAAATAAATTTTAAGGAAGTATTTATCATCACTAAGAGGAACGTATGAACTAAAAGGAAAGCCAAATTAAAAAGAAAACCGTGAAAAAAAGAATCAAACAACTTTCCGCTCCACTTTGTCCGTATTAGTTGAATCTATGATGCACAGGGCAACCAGAAAGACTGGGTTAGATCCTCAAGTTTAGCGGAATTTTAACCGGAAACAATGGCTTTTGATGTAAAATTTCGTGCAGGTAAAGCATCAAGGATTAAACACCACCTTCCTTTTGGGGATATACATTAATATCCAATGGGCGAAAAATGTTTAATATTATATTATCTTTATCCTAAACAGGATTCAATTTCATAAAGCTACATCCCAGTCAAATAGGACTTTTATATTGCGCCCAAGATGAATATAACTTATATAACTCTAGAAGTTCTATTTCCGGAAGAGAACGAGATAAAAACAATGGATAGATACCGAAACATCTCTTGTCAGTGGTCTCATTTTGATCCGTAGAGGGCATAGAGACAATATGGTTAGACTAATTCTCAAATTTGGAATAATTTTTTTTGTACAAAATAAATTCCCTCTCTAGGTTAAAGATCTAAAATTTAAAAGAAAGCGATGTAAAATTCGTGAATAATTCACACATTCCAGTAAATATTTATCAACCAATCTCAGCAGATCAAATGACGGAGACTGGAAACTAATTCATTATCATTAGTTTTCAACCGAAGATAGATAACTGCAGCCCCCTTAATTCATCTTGAAGCAGTTTCAATTATTTTAGTTAAGTAGCTTTCCCATATCACTCTACTGTCTCACATATTTCTAATTTATCCAACTACAGGTAATTTCTCACTTTTCTCTCTAATGTACTGTCCTACCTTTTTCTCCTTTCACTATGTACACAACAATAATATATGTGTTATATTTTTTTTTGTAATTTTTAAAACTTGATTTGAAAATATTAATTAACATCACAGCTTTGTATTTAAAAAAATTGCAATAGTTAAGTAAAAGAAATAAGTCCACTAAAACTCGTTCTTCCACGTTTTCTTAAAACTTTAAGTAGTTCTGCGGGCATGTTATCTACCCCCGCGGTCCAATTTGTTTTCAACTCCTTATGTCTCCTTTATGCACTTTCTATCTCACTATCGAATATGCTTGGATTTAAACAGTCCCCATCTACGTGATACTCACTTTCTATGCCTAAGGTTTCTGAGCTGGTATTTTCCCCATATGGATCCTCTTTGTATTCTTTCCATCTCCTTTGAAGGTTTCCTGGTTCAATTATAACTTTCCTGAGTTATTTTTGATAGTTTTCAAGGATTTTTCCTTTTTACGTCCTCGTTATGCTTTCACCTTCCTGTAAGGCGCCATAAATTTACCTTTTCTTTGTAAATTTTCCCTATTTTCACACTAAGTCTTCTACTAAGCATTTTTCCGTTTTATTACTCACCCTCCCGTTTATTATTCAACCCTTCCTAGAACGACACTAAATATCTTGAATTTCACTGTACCTCTTTTTCCGTTCCATATGCTTTATAGCTCCTTTCATGGATAGCAAAACGTCAATTGATTTCCTCTCTCACCCTTGCTTACCCAAAAATTTCTACGACCATCTTCAACCGCCCTTTACCACTCGGTATCTCCTGAATGCATATTTCCATCCTTATTCAATTTTACTTCTTCTCTTTCCCTTACAAGCATTTTTCAACCTTAATTTTCTTTTCTTTTCTCTTTATGATTTTCACTATTTCCCACTACAACATCTCAAATGTTAATATTGATTTTAAATTAAGGTTCATTTCATCAACTCTCTATTCAAGTCCTCTATTAAATCCTTCTTTACTTGATGTACTGGATGCGTTCTAAAAGTAATCCAATTATTTTTTAAAAGTGATTTATTGAACAGATTTGCACAAACACTTAATGTTCTACAAAGTACTGTCCATGGGGCCTCTACACATTTTTCCAGCGACTCTACCATGGCCGGCACGCGCTCTGGAAGGCGTTTTCGGGGACCTCTCGCAAGATCTTCGTCACGGATGATTGGATCCCTTCTATGGAAGAAAACGGATTCCTTTCTTGGCTGCCTTAATCCGATGGAACAAAAAGGAGTTTTATGTGGCAATGTCAGGACTATAGGGGGGATGTGGCAGCGTTGGTACTTGTTGTTTGGCCCGGAACTCGCGGAGTCGTAGCACGTTGTGGCAAACACTTTGGGCACGAGCTTGGCGCATACTTTCCACATCGCTAAATCTTCGGTTACAATGTGAAACACAAAAGTAGACGACAAGTTTATCTCATTGGCAGCCACCTTGTTACTCGATCGACGGTCATGGCCCAACAATTGTCGAACACGAGCCACATTGTTGTCGGTTTTGCAGATTGACGGCCGCCCAGAGTGTTGTTCGTCTTGAACCTCTTCCCGGCCCTCCTGAAAGGTCTTTAACCACCTCGAAACTTGTGAGTAGGACAGAGTAGAGCCCTCGTCAAACTCACGAATCACTTCATTAGTCTCCTTAGGAGATTTATTCAGTTTACTACAAAACTTTGAAATCGCGTAACGTTGCTCGATCGTCGATTCCATTTTTTCGTGACACGGTCGGCGCGCAGAGGTTTACAATAACTGACTTCCTGCCGCCTCCACAGCTTGGAGAGCACTGAGACCAATTGTGCGGCAAAGCTTAGCTTAAGCCCCCCACCTACTCTAAGGGGTTTGATCGCACTCCGGCCTTATTGGCCGGAGTGCGATCGAACCCCTTAGAGTAGGAAATGGCGCAGGAAATTCAATTGCATTACCTTTGGAACGCAACCTGTATGCTACCTACATTAAAATTTGAGAAACTGTGGTTTAACTTAAATTTATGTATTTCTTTTCTGAGAGACATTTTTATTTGTAAATAAACCATAAAAATCTTACCGAGTGACTACTACCAGCAGTAAAGAGGAATTAAAGAGTGTTTTGGGGAGAGAAGGCATCTATAGCGTGAAATATTTGAATTCTGCAATGCTATCTACTTCATTTTTTAAGAGAGGCAGGATCTATCAATTCCCAATTGACAATGCTCACGTGTATCACTTTTCGCGGTGCATATATTGATTTGCAGACGGATATCGTGAGTAGCACCAATGTTAATGGCAGAATAGATACCTGTGGGCATATAATGTCGGAATAAGCTTGTAAACTACTTAGACGCAAATGCGATGAATGTTTTGCAATCAAGGGTGCTTACAACTCAATCAAATTTGTACATTACATATATATTTAAGAGCCAAATGTTACATTCCTTTACTTAAATGTCAAAATATAATATATTAGGTATTATGCAGGGCATTTTTATAAGATTACAATTTTATACATATTAGTAAATGTCACTACTTGTCAGTTTAACGGATGTATAAAAATAAAATCTACTTTAAATGAAGTCAAGTTTTTTGTGCAGGACTATTGTAAGATTAGAACGTATCTTTTAGCACTCGTATTAAATTTGAGTCAGGTTCCAAGAAACTGCAGGGAATGCCAAGGCAGTGACTTTTAACGGATTTATCCTCTAAATATGCATTAAAGTGCAACAATTTCAGTGTATATCATTCGCCTTAGCGAATTGAATCAAGTTTTATATGCCCTCAATGGTCGCTCCATCAATAATTTAATTATGGCTTTTCAAGTTACAAAAATAAATAAACAATATATTTCACTAAAAACTGAGAATATTATGCGTAAAAAGTGTACGTTCATACCACGAGGTGCTCATCAAACTCATTATCCCTCTCCCCCTCCTATTTGAATAAACCCCAACCCTCTCATCCCTTACCTTTTCCTCCTGGTGCTACATCCCCTGCCACACACCTTTTTTGGTGGCTCGCAGGGTATTTATGTAGATGTAGATTATTTGTTTTCCCTTTTTTGATTTAATTATTATTTTTCCTTTTAATGTGTATTGGTTATTTCAATTAAACTCCACCATCATTCCTAACGCAAATATGTAATACCCGAGCTGAAAATTTACTGTGAAACCGGTTCGGATTATACTAGTATGCAAAATATGTATGTTTGCAAAATATAGAAAAAATATATTGTTAATACAAGTCCAAGGGAAGCATATGTTACCAAAAGAAAACAGTCATGACTTCAAAACCCCTCAATAGTCAGCCAAATCTAGCGATCTACATCTGCATAATTACCCGTAAGCCGCCGCAAGGGCGTAAGGCGGGGGGTGTTAAGTCACCATCTGTAAAAGTGGGGAAAAACCTCATTCAAAACCAACACATACATGCAAATCCATACCCACAGTGGTGCATAAATTCATACAAAAATTCCATCAATTTACACGCATGAAAATTTATATATGGCTTTATATCTATGTGGTTTTAAGAGTGGAGAAAGTGGACAATAACGAAATAGCATAATAACTAAAATGTGCTTCACTAATTTAAGTAATTTCTAGGAAAAAAATCATAACAATACACGTAAATCATACAGTATTCCTTCTTTATTTTACACTAATTATCGCGAAGTTACCCGCTTTTGAACTTATCTAAATGTTTAGTCCTAATCAGGATATTAAATTTGCAATAAAGATACTTAATGGCGAAACATGGGCCCATGGCAGAAAGACAGAAACACACATGAAACAATAATGTGTTGACGTTAATTAAACCTTACGAGTGAGTGGATTTCGTCAATAGAGAACACCGCCAAGAAAATTACGCAAGGTTGGCGGATACGTATTTCGTTAAGCGTTGTAAGAAATGAACTAGTGGTGTAATACGTCACAGTGAACATTCAAATGGCGACAGAGATTATGAGATATTAGTTCTCAGGAAGGTGGAAATCATGCATGAACTATTTGTCAAACGCTACGATGGGAAATTATGAAGGATGGAAGGGCGAATATAACAGTGAGGGATAGGATGATGAGTAGAGAAAGACAGTAGACTCCCGAAATTAACGTATCCATCCGTCCCTGGGACTGTGGCTTTGAAAGACGTGTCCATCGACCCGTTGGTTCAACTCTCTAAGTCCGCCACACAGTACCCCATAGTCTCCGAGGACGACCCCATCTCCCGCGACACTTCGTCCCCACACCTAACAATAACTCCCGTCTGCGCTTCTACACCTTCCCTCCCTCTCGCCCTCCTATCTCTCATTCCTCTTTCCATTTATCTTTCTCACTTTTACTCCCTCTACTCGTTCATCCTTCTTCTTTCTTGTCTTTATAACCCTCTCCATATGCATGGCAAAACGAGCGAAATTTCCTCTTGGCTAACTTCAATTTAATCTTTCTGAGAGCCATCTTACTTAAAAGCCTTCATTTGCTTCCTCTGGTTTTCTACTTTTTTCTTGTGTCAACTGGGTAGTTTTTTTATTGAGGATGAATTCTCGCTTTTAATTGCAAATCTTACTCATTTGGAAATATGAAAAAAATGTGTTTACAAAATTATTTAAAAAAATTTATTTATAAATTGTATTTAATTAATCCTATTACTGTAGATCATAGGCGTTTATTCTTAGCGCCTTAGATTTTTTCTCAATAATATCATTGAGATCATCACTTGATTATGTGCCAGAGAAACTGTAAAATGACTCCGACGTTGTAATGATTTCATTGATGTGCTAATTATTGAATGTTGTATTGAAAATTCTGAACTAGGAAATCGACACCTTTTATCCTTATTTCCTGGTTTTAATGTTTCTTCTTTTTTAGCAACTACTTTCAGTTTTCCTTTCTTTTCTTTCTCTGGAGTAGGTTTTAACATACCAAGGGAGATAGAAAAAAACTTAAAATTTCAATTAGATTGAAATTGTTATTTCACATTTGTTCTCTATATTTTAACCTGTTCTTATTTTTATTTTTTCTTGTTTTTAATAAATACTAATTTCACACAACTAATCTTGATTATTCCGTACACCTACTCCTTTTTTATATTTTTTCTACGATTTACATAAAGGATTTTATATGCCTATAAAGACACATTGCAAAAACAAAGACGCAAAGAAAACTAAAATTTGCCGATATGGTCCCGCCCAGTGTCCGATATTTATAAAAAAGCAGTCGTGAACTATATCAGTGGTTTTGTTTGTCATTGGCCTTTCTCCGTTTACCATTAATATCGATATAATTGGTCTGACGTTTATCTTTAACTTCTATATAATAAGTCAATCATTCCACAAAGGATGCCGTAATATTGCAAAATATTGTTTGAAAAACGACAAAAATGGGCTATTTTTATTTCCTCTACCCTTCGAATATTTAGCCTTTGAAGGTTAATTCAAAGAGCTATGGAAGATGCCGCATCAATAACTCTTAACGGAGTCATCCGCTAATGTGCTTCAAAATGCAGAAATTTCAAAGTGTAAAATCATTCGCCTCGCCTTGGAGTGTACGTAAGAGCTTCGTTAGCTTTACTGGCTAAAACACTCGGATGAATCTCATTTTTTTCTCGAAATGCTCGAAATTTCTGCATTTGAAGATTAAGCCCGAGTAACATAGTTTCATAGGGTCGTTGCATTAATAAACGATTTGTACTGGATTGCCAGTACAAATATTTTTGAAGCCTCCAGAATATGATTCTTAATGCATAAACATATCTGAATATTTACGCTAAATATTTACATTATATGCAACACGCACACTTAGAAGTTCAAATACACTTCATTACAGAACTGCGCGTGTACAAGAATGCTGGCGATAACATCCTCTCCTTCTCGCTACCTGCTACCTTCCTTTATTCTCGGTACTTAGTGCGGTAATATTATTCGACATTTTAGTGCATGCACTTAAAGAACTCTCAGTCATCAGTAAAATGCTAGAGGCACAATAGTTAGCATCAGCATATAGCTTATAATTTAGCATCTGTTAATGGGACCAACGGATGCTTCGGTTTGTTAAAGCTCTAATAGTCTTTGAACTTCAATGATATCTATCCTAAAGCCTGATAAAAATATTGAAAAGATGAGACATAATGAATTTGTGTAGGTTAAAAGGCTTTATTATTTGGAGACGCAGAATAATCTAAAGATTTCAAGAGTCCAAGTAAATGTTTATCACCTCTTACTCTATGGAGTTTGGGACCTTAGTTCCATATTCAACTGATAATCTAAGAGGGTTTTAGACAGGGTTTGTTCCAAAAGTAATGCAATAAAATTTCTCCCGCCGCTTCTATTGGTCGGAGTGAAATCAAATCACTTGGAGTTTGTGAGGAAGAACGCTAAGCTTTGTCAAAATATCGGTCTTAGTGCTCTCCAAGCTTTGTAAACGGCAGGACGTTAGTTATTATAAACCTCTGCGCGCTGACCGTGTCGCGAAAGACCAAACGAGCGGAAATTTCAAGTGAACTTTTGCAGCATATTGAAAATGAATCTGATTATTTGAACAACGTCATCACTGGTGATGAAACCTTGGCCTTTAGAATACTACCCAGAAACAAAACGCCAAAGATCTGGGTGGCGCATCGGCCAGTCCCCCATGTCCAAAAAGGCAAGAATGAGCTAATCAAGAGTGAAAACAATGCTCATTGTCTTTTTTGACAGTAAAGGAGTGGTTCATTAGGAGTTTATTCATTAGGGACAGACGGTGAAACCTACCTACTATGTGGATGCCCTGGAAATACTCCGAAAATGGGTTATGAGGACGAGAAAAGACATCTCCCCTACCTGCCAACTCCATCACGACAACCAGCCTTGACACAACGAGCTACGAGTCCGCGAGTTCCTGGCCAAACACCAGGTGCCAACGCTGCCTCATATAGTTCTGACGTCGCCCCAGCGGACTACTTTTTGTTCCATCAGATTAAGGCAGCCCTGAAAAGAACCCGTTTTTCGTCCATTGAGGAGATACAATCAGCCGTGACGAAGACCTTGTATGAGGCCCCCGAAAACACCTTCCAGGGCGCGTACCGGTAATGTCAGAGTCGATGGAAAAAAATGTGTAGAGGCCCCAAGAAGAGTACTTTGAAGAATTTTAAATGTTTGTGCAAATATGTTCAATAAATTACTTTAAAAAATAATGCACTACTTTTGGAACGCACTCTGTAATTATATATTTTTAAAAGTCAAGCATTACATTTTTTTGCATCGATCGAGAACTAAAGCGGCGTAATTTTCATTTTTCCATTACCAACTGAAAATATTTTTTGGCTGTTGAACCACCAAGGGCAGAATTAACTTTCGCATTCGGAAGCAGTATTTATTTACGAGCTCTAAAAGTATCTCAAGTTTTTGGATTTAAACAGAATTTTTGTTCTCAAAAAAGCTTGAGACCGAATCCAGCGACAGTGGCGTTATCCAAAGATGAAGAGTTCCAGCCTGTACTCAGAGAAACAAACTTTCAACCCATCGTTGTTGACATAATCCCTAAAACTTCCCTTTCGGTTCACTGTCACCGGAGTCGTTTTGCGCAAAAGGACTGAAAGAGAGAGTGAAGGCGAGGAATGGGTAGAGGGAAGAAAAAAGTATTAAAGGTGGAAGAGACGGGAACGAGGTAGGCAGGAACGGAAATGAGAAGGAATGGAGAGCGACCTCCAATGAAAGTACCGTGCCGAGCGAGGGGTAGGAGATCAAGCGGGAAGAGAGATGAGGAGGGAAGGGGTAAAACAACGAAGATGAAGGTTTAACTTGTGACTGGGAGAGGGAGGAAGCTTCGGGAATGATAGAGAAACCTTGAGGGTGCACGTAATGACTGCGATAGTTGGGATTTTGGAGCGAAGTTCCGTTTTACGGGCAGGTGTCGCTTCCTTCGGCGACCGAATGTTTTCTAGTGGCGTCACTTGATTGCAGCTGCAAGATTGATCCCAACGAAAAGCTTACTAATATCCAAACGTAGACGGAGGAATGATTTGACGAGCATTCTTATCTGAATAGACATTTCAGGTTTGGCGGGCGTGAGATTTAAAAGGAGTGATGAGGGCGATATGTGACAGGGATATTTGATAGCGAAGTCAACTCCGCATTCGCCGTTATTTTCTGATTTCGCCAAAGCGAGTTTGGGGAGGATCCTACATCTAGGTCGCATGCATGAGTCAGAATTAGTCGAAAATAACTTTACTACAGTAAATTGAGAATTATGAGTCAGCCATTTGATTAGAAGGCATCGATGTGCTCCTCCTCTATCAGAATTCTTCCCACTTCCATTGCTCGTGTCTCCTTCAAACTGGATCAAGATACTCTCTGACTTAGTCCAACTCGCAGAATTTTGTTTTTTTTTATGTTATTGGAGGCCTTAAAAAGTTCAGACTACGTACATATGAAGGAAATCGTTCTCGCCATTGTCAATACAAGTTGTTAGTTAATTTAGCTTGATCGGAGGAATATGAAATCTTTCATCTGCCCATCAGAGTGTCGACGTAATGAAAATTCGATTTGTTGGACCTGTGGCAATTACCGGAGAGAGATAAGCGTGAAGGGATGGAGATGCCGTGGCGAATTTGAGATTAGAAGAGAAAGTGCGGAAGAGGACCGGAAGATGATGCGGAGGGAAGAGACGGTCGAAGGAATCCCTGTTTAATTTCCTGCCGTCCCAATTCGTCCATCTCGTCGCTTTCCTCAAAATCCTCACTTTCTTCCCTCATCGTGCCCAACTTTCCTTGCGGAAGCCTGCCCTTTCAATGTTCGATCCCTTTCCACGTCCTCGAGCATGAGGAGCCTTTTCTTTTTTGTCCCGTCATTCCTCTAATCCAATCATATTTTGCATTTCCAAAACATAGTTTTGCCTTCCTGTCTGGCTTATATTCCTTTATAAGAGGTTATCGTGAGAATCACGAAGACGCTGGGAATAGTTGAACATTCTAGAATTTTATAATTGAAAAAACTTGTCATTTTATCAATAATTGTTATTATTATCATGTTGCTATTTAATTATAAATTAAAATTTTTACGTGGTTTTAATTTAGGTTGTGTGACCATCTTTTATCATCTAAGCTTACAATACCTTGAAGCGAGTGTTCATAAAGTGAATGTGATTTTCAGTTCTGAGTCATTTGTGTTGAAGAGCTTGAGACGATAATTGACTATCAGGTTCAAGTATTCAATGAATCGAACAGTGTATGTCTGAGGCTCACCAATAATTTCAATCATCAGGAACTGCATTTTTAGAACAATGTGTTAATATTCTCCGAACAAACAACGAAAGGAACTTATTACGAAGAATTTACTTGCTAAAAAAGTGATAAATCATGAAAAGTGGATTATTTTTTGTTGAATTTTCGTCAAACACATGAGAATTGTCTAGTTATTATGAGAAATAAAACTATTACAGTTATTAAACAGAACAGTTTGGCTTAATGTTAAACAATTATAATTTATAAGCTTAAACTATTTAGTTTTATATCCTACTTTTAGGTGCCTCCAATTATGCAATTCCGCAATCTACCAAACATCCTGACGAGTAATTATCAAACAATGGAGAATGTGCATACCCTATTTAGCATTATCTTAAATCAATTATTTAGTTATATAATTAATGCATTGATTGCAACTATATACACGAATAAAAAATACATAGAAACCTTAATGTTAATAAAAATTCCAACGAAACTTATCAACGGTTGGTTTTTTTCCGGATATAATAAGCCTTTTCAATTTCTTTGCGAAAGTTAATCAAACCCAATCAATTGATGTTTTGTGATAACCTCATTGAAATGCTGTCTAAAAATAAGTAATATATCATTCATAAATATCAAGTTTCATTACTCAGCTGGTCGCCATTTCACAGTGACCATTAGAAGACTTACACGTAGTCCTCTCATAGCAGGTAAAAATAATTTATCTCCCTACACTATTCAACAATTTCTTAATTATAATTTCAATATTTATATGCTTCATCTATTTCTTATAGCCACATATGTATGGGCATTTATTTTGCATGTTTGTAAGTATTGATGATAAGCAAAGTTACACGTGTATTAGATTAAGAATAATGCTTAACTTTTATTCATTCAAACCTACAAAATTTCTGACAGCTATACTATATTCATGAAGGATAAACAGTACTTCAGTCCATTTCGGCTTAATCTACTATTAAAGAGGATAAATAATCAACATGAAAATACTTAAGAAAGTATTGTATCGTAACTAAACACGAAAAAAAATTACTTCAGGTGCATTATAATAAATAAGTTAAAAAAATAGAATCCAGGATTGTATTTTATTTTAATTCTTATAATTTTATGCTTTCCGTGGCCTTTTCTTCAGGTATGACCCAGTTTGAATTTGTCAATGGTCAGTGTTTACTTGCCTAATCTCGGCTCTCTACTGCACGATGACGCAGTGTTGTGTTTGAAGTGAAAAGTAATTGCTGTATGGCATCCGACGGCCTCATTCATTAATGCTTTCATCTCGGTTTGTTAATATCTTTGGCATCTTGTCCCTCGAAAATTTAAGCGAGGTCCAGAGGAAATTACAAAGCTAGCGGATGATATTCGAGGAGGGGTGTGGATCAGATAAGATCAGAGATATAAAGAGAGAAAGGTGGAGGGGAACGCTCTTTGGATGCTCCATAGGACATCACCCGCCCTTATTGCTTTCCTCCGTTCCCCTATTCGCAGTTCCGCCCGTAAATGAATAAACGATCCAACGGATCCCAAAGTCTCACAATTTTTATTTAATTAATTTTTGGTCCACATGCAACATTCGGTTATTTCCCGTAACAATACGAGTAATGTTACAGCGACGACGGAAAACGGGCTCGTACCCGAATAAGTTCAATGTTTGAGAGTGAAAAAAAATCTATCCATCGATTAAGCCCTAATGGGCATAATGCTATTATTTTTCGTTCTTTTATCTTGTGCGTATTTAAATTGTGTTACGGGAACTTGAACGTGGCCCTAAAATATTATAAAGGCTGAAAATCTTTCCGAATTAATGGAAATGAGTTTTTCGAAAACAGTTAACCCCATTCCACATGAAATTATTGAAACCTCTCATTCGCCTTTTTTCTCACAGTTCGGTTTGAATAGAGTTCTCAAAACCAATTTTTAACGCTTTATTATATTTTCTCAACACTTTGACCTCACAAACATTTATTTCAAAATAGACATGCAACGACGGAAAAGCTTTATGAATTAAATTATAGACTTAATGATGGTGCAGCAAGTTATCCAGCGAGATCTCGTACAAAACATCTAATGGAATGAATGTTCATAGATAATTGAAATCATATTTCTTGTTGTTTGAAAGAAAAGGTTAATGTCGTAAGGAAGAACTGATCTTGCCTCTTGTTTTGCTTCCGTTACTTAGTGATTCACCCTGTTGCTCAGCAGAAAATTAATGGTACTTAAAGAAATATGGAAGTTGAATCAGACTGCAAATACTTTTATTTTTTTCCAATTCGTTCCTCATATTATTACTATAAATAAAACTGTTATTATCCCCTGTAGAATCGAATCCCATAGGGAAAATAGCAGATGCCGTAACTATTTTCTTGCCCCTTTTTCCACCTATCTAAATGTACAGGAAGGAAATCTACTTTTATATCAGCGTGCAGAGCAACCTTTATGTTTTTTCACTTTACTTTAATTATCAGGAAGAGAGTACATTTTTGAAAATTCGATGAAGCAATTGCAATGACTCCAAGTGCAGGACTTAGTGGGCAAAGGGATTTGCATTCGGTAGAGTTAAAAACTTATACAAAATACTTATCACTAAATACCCACAGACTGGAAACTCATATGAATTCTATCTCTGGGTGTTACTGAACTCAATAGTACCACTCACAACCAACTTAAAAGTACATTAAATGATTCCCAGCAATCTTATCTCTTTCTTCCAAGAAATTAAATAGCATTTAGAAATTTGTTTTAAATTAATATACTTTGTAACTTCCACACAATTTTTTATTCGTACTACCGGTTTCAACGCTTCGGCGTCATCATCAGGTACAAAAATTTTTCTTCAGAACAGGGTAATATATATATGCACTCTTCGGAAGGAATGTCGAGGGAGGGGGTGGGGTGGGGTGAAAGGCTAATGGGAGGGAGGGAGGTTAGGGGGGAAGCCGCGTGGCTTGCAGGTGAAGGTCCGTTGGGGGGGGGGAGAGGTAAAAGAGAAAGGAAGTTTTTTGGGTTGGGCTAAATGAGGAGGTTGGGGGAGGGTAAAAGAGGTATGCTGTAGGGGTTTTTGGCACATGTTATTTACTAAAGGAGATTTCCAAAATAGGGGAGTGATTTTCATAAAAAATGTCGTTGACTAAAAATCCACTCTTCATGTGTCTTCTTATTTCCAATTCTTCCCATTTGTCCATCCTTCTTCCCTTTTCAACGACGCGTAGTATTTCCGGGTTGAAGTCGCTGGAGTGGTCCTCCTCTCACAAATGTTTCGCAAAGTGCGATTGTTTTAAATTTCCCGTGCGGTGGCTGCGCTTGTGATCCCCCGCGCGTGTAAGGAAGGATCTGCCTGTCTGTCCGATGTACTATATGTGGCACTGCAGTCATTACACTTCCATTTGTATATACCACTTTTGTTGACCATATCCACCTCGTCTTTGGTATTATTTAGGAAGGACCAGAGATTGTTATTGTTGTAGTAGGCTATCTTAAATTTGTCCCTCGGGAGGAAATTACCTATTTTTTGGGAGATGTAGCCGTAGTAGGGGAGTTTACACCAGCGATGGTTTCCGTCCGTAATTTCACTCGATTTATAAAGAAGTTTTCTCGTTTTTGCGAGCTTACCCCCTAACCCCCCTCCATCCCATTAGCCTTTCACCCCACCACCCACATTTATAATAATTAATTATATATGCACGTTCCTGGGTTTTCCAAGAAAGTGACTATATATAGTATATATATAGTCACTTTCTTGGAAAACCCACGAACGTGCACAATAATGTAAATTCACTAAATAGTCATAGCAAACACAGAAACTAAAACATATAAAAGAGGGACTCACTGGATCTCGAATTTTCGGTGGTGCAACCACCTTTCTCAAGAGGAATTAGGAACAGATTAGAGTACATATTTTTAATTCGCCTTTTAGATATACCTATCAATTACCCCATTTCAACGATTATCAGCTAATGCGGGCGTGTATTTCACCATTGCCATGAATGTGTTGGTTAAATTCAGTAAGGCTATGGCTAAATGAAAAAGACTTTACAATGGCGAGTGTAGAAGGAAACAGTTATTCACGGTAAAAATATGCTCTATTAAGAGATAAAAATGGGTATATGTATCGCTTATAACACTAACATTAACTTTCGATTGCCATAAGTATATTTATTAAATAAATTTGTGGCTCTGTAATGAGGATTTCTCAATGTAAATGTATAAATTTCGAAAATTTTTCTGCAAGTAAAAATAACCTTTCATCAGTTATTGTGGATTGTTCTTCATTGGTTCATCCTCTTTGAGTTTTTATTTATTAAAGCGGTATTCTTTCTCATTTACCGCCACTTTTTTACCTTGCTTTTTTATTTCAGAAATTCAGATTTTTACGTCAAATAGTCACTTCATGAAACAAATAAATATGTAAAGTGACCACAAAATGTTTTTTTTCGGGTCTCGTATTTGAGGCACCTTTCCGTCAGGGTATCATGATTCGTTCTCTTTTTTTGTTTCTTTACAATATCATCCATGGTCGATCTCTCAATTTATCTCCTCGGATTTAAACATAATGCTTGAAAAAATTAAGAAATTACGTATTTGATTTCAAGAGGATTTTAGAGTGGTTACCTATATCCAGGCATTTGATATCGATTGAGTTAGTTCCGTTTCACCTAATATGTTACCAATTCTCAAATTGAAAAATTGAATTAATTTTGTAGTGATGACGGATCCATGCTTTTTTAAGCTAAAATGCCAAGGAGAAAATCTGCTGATGACGAGAAAGCATGAGGTAAAGAATAAAATATCTGAAACGTTTCTCTTTAGTGAAATACTATAAAAGATAAGACGGAGTGCGAGTTAAGGAGCGATGGGGGGAAATGTTGAATCTGCCAAATTCGGTACAAAGTTGAATTTGAATGAGTGGAATTATGTAATTAATTAAGAAAAATAAGCTTCAAAAATATCATTCAAAGAAAATTTTCATGAGAATGATATGTCTAAATAAGCTGCACCGAATGGAATTGTAAATAAAGTTGTATTGTGTAGACTGTGATAGAGGGGAGGACGTAAGGAAGCGAGGATATAGCACGAAAAAGACAAGTATTATGAAAGGAATGAAGGGAGGAAGGAAGTATACCGAATTGAAGATGGACATTTTGTAGTTTCGGATGTCAGGTTATGTTTTATTAGGAGAGGTCAAGAAATGTATCGTTGTAGAGCTTGTGTCTATTCTAAACCTACCTTAAAGACGAAATACGGAAAATAATACCACTATCAGAATCACAGTTATAAACCCGAAGGTTAGTTTGATAGGCGAGAGTAGAGCTCACCTAGCTATATCCAAAACTTACGTGAAAACCATAAACAAGGGAGGAGGGGGAACTTCTTTTCCCAGTGTCGTCTGTAGCTTACCAAACAGCTTGTGTGAATCTGAGGATGCTCAGAGGCGTCGTCACCCGTAATCGAACCCGGGCCCTCCGGTCATCGCTCTACCCAATGGAATAGCATGCCCCTATAGTAATAGTATTTTATTTATTAACCAAGCGAACAAATTATAAATATAAATGGAGAATTTTCTGTCCTCTTCATCGCGTTTAATTAAATGAGACGATTAGGAGGGAAAGGAAGTATACATGGTTCGTCCAGAAAATAAGTGTGAAAATAAGCTCAGGAAAAAAAATGTTTACACTTTTACATATCTTAAGCTAATATTCCTCAAAATAGGACCCTTGTGAGTCGATACACTTGTTCCAGTGGCGTTCCCATTCCTGGAACGCTCCCGCGAAGGCATCATCGGGAACCTCTCGAAGACACGTCGTCACGGCCTCTTTGACGGCGTCCAAAGTCCCGTATCGCGTTCCTTTCAAACTCCTCTTTATCTTCGGAAACAGAAAGAAGTCCGGTGGTGCCAAGTCCGGGCTGTAGGGCGGGTGCGCCAGCGTTGCCACGCCGTGCTTGGCCAAGAAGTCCGACACGACAAGCGCGGCGTGAGACGGCGCATTGCCGTGATGCAGCCGCCAGATGTTTTTGGTCTCTAATAATCTCGTGCACAATTGTTTTTGGCACATTACACTGCTCTGCTATCATCCGAACACTAAGACGACGATCAGAGTTCAGTACATCGCGAACTTTTCGCGATGGTTCCGTGGTTCGTCGTCGACCTCTTCTCTGCCCTCCACGAACATCTTGTGCCACCGAAAGATCATGTTTCTGGACATGGCTGACTCCCCGTAGACGATTTCCTTTCGGTAGACGATTTCCCAAGCTTTACCGCAAATTTGATGGAATAACGCTGTTCCAAAAACTTCGGCATCGCCTTCCGTGACGTGGGTCGAGCGTGGAGGTTCGCGTTAACAGAGCTCCTCACTACACCACAGCTCAGAGCCGACTGCCTTTTTCAGCGTCGCTTTCCAACATACCCCCCTCCAATCGCAGCCCATTAGAGCGGTGCTGGGCGCGCCTGGAGCGGCGGGAAAAAATCAGTACACTTATCTTCTGGACGAACCATGTATTTCTACCGAACATTCTTCAGACGTAATTGGGCTACATCTTCGTTTTTACGTGTTGGAGAGTACAAAAATAAATTTAAAGATAAATTAAGTAAGTTTTGCAGTTTAAATGTTGCCATTACTGGGGAAAAACTAATGGTATTATTAACATACTATTTTCAATATCATATTGTTCAGTCCTAAATACTTAACTGGAAAAACTAGCTGTCATAAAACACAAGAATTAAACTTTTAGTAAGACATTGATTCTTACATTTTTTCTTTATGAATTTTTCAAATTCACTGTAATAAGTGGTGCCTCAATATTATCTGCTGCATAACATTGGTAAATGGAGTTCATTTTAATATAAATGGCTACTTTGGTGACAAGTTTTTAAGGTTTTTAAACGCTTTGTATGTAACCAAGTAATTCCAGTGCAACAGTATTCTTTCGTATAACTGCCTCCACCAATCTGATAAACTCACTGTTTCTTGATGTGACTGTTTCAAAACGTGACTGGAAGTTGGTTCATAAAATCAGACTTTTCAATATCAAGTGGAGAAACTCTCATCTCTCTATCGTTTTCTTCGAATTCCGTTTAGTGGTGATTTCTGTCATGCTGACCCTTTCATTTCCTTCACTTGCTTCGGAGATAAACTTAATTTTTCTGTCCCCGTTGGAGTCTGAAAAATACAGAGCTCAATATACTCCAATACGTGGGTGGGGGAGGGGAACTCGATTTCTCCGGGAAGAAGGAAAAATCTTCATCTTAAACACATTGTCTACTTCTGCCGCCACCACTATTTTGAATAGAACATAAAAAGTTGTTGTACAGTCTCAAAGGGGAGAGGGGAGTGTGGGTTCAGCAGTCGGATGCTTCGCCAAAATGCTGTCATGGGGTGCTTATTCAGACCTTGGATTCGCTTCGTTTCCTCTCCTCCCCCTCATCGTTTTTCATCCCCCTTTTCATCCTTCCCGCCGTCCCTCTCCCCTCTATGTCGCAGCACGTGGAAAAAGATGATATGTCCTTTAAAGGCGTGGATTTGTCAGATAATATTTTTATCCTCTCCTCTGAACTCCCTTTCCATCACGTCCCCTTGCCGTTTCTCTGTTCATTCTCACTCGTTCCTTTTCAATCTCTTCTCCCATTTCCATCCCTTCATTTTTCTCCGCCTGAAGCCTACACTGTAGTCCGAGGCCGCCGAATTTTCATAGCGTGTCGCCATCCTCCCATTCTCTCATTCCTCAACCTTCTCTCCTGACCCGTTCTCCTACACCTTTAATCCAGTGTTTCCCTTGCCTTAATGAGTTTTCCGCTTGCATAACGGTTTTAATAAATTTTCCTGCAAGCTCGTTTTCATTTCCCTTTTAAATATACTTCTCTTTCTGTTTTTCCCTGGACCACAAACTTGGACGTATGCTTATAGTTTACCACATTTCCCTTAAAAAATGTATTGAAATCAAATGCTACTTCCATCGAATATTCAAAATCTCTGCATTGAAATGAATAAATACGTGTCTTGAAAGGCATTAAAATCTTTTTGCTTTACTTTTTTACCCCTTGAGGATTTTTATAAGGAGTTCGTTCAAGTTTCTGGCGAAAAAATTGTTTTTAATGTTTATAAATTTTTTTTACTCTTAATACTCCAAAACGTTTTGAAAATTGTTGCAATATCTTTTTTTGTAATGAAACGAGCGCTTGAATAAAAGTTTTGCTTTCTTTTTTCATAGACTTTTATAAGTTCCCTGCATCCCAAAAAATGTAAAAATTTCAAATGTAAAAATCATTCGAAATTTCAGTTACAATTACACGTTGTAAAAATCATTCGCTCGGTCAATGTAAATATTTTTACAACTTGCAATTGTTTCACTTTAAAGCACATTGGTGGATGACTACGTTAAAGACGCTGTCGCGGCTTCTCCCGCATTTCTTTGAATCTCCACCCCTCAGCCATTGAAAGAAAAATAATTAAAACCATTAGTTATTCTATTGTTTCAGGCTTCACTTCGTGGAAGTATTTAATATCCATACTAAAAAGAAAGACCTGTACTTTTCCACAAATTTTATTATATGGTACAATGCGGTTCACCGACTTACGGCATTATCAGGTACCTGATGATGCCACAAGTCGGTAAAACGCGTTGTACAATGTAACAAAATTTGTGGTTAAGTACAAGTCTTTCTTTTTAGCATGGAAAAAACCATTAGGTTTATTAACTTACTTACTTTTGTAATTTTAAACATTAATACAAAACTATTGACAATTAATATAATATTTTCACTCTAATATTCGATTTATCATATCCTTATCACTTAATAGTCTATTTCAATAGACTTTATCTCATTCATCTTCATTCCACGCATCTTACACTTTTGCAGTTAGTAATACTTCAGATAAATTTCCTTAAATATCAGATAATTTGAAAGATTTTATATAAGATTCGATGGATATTTTGAATATTTGAAATAAGGATTGAAACCTTCAGTGTACACTTAGTATATGATATTACTTTAATATGGTTGATTTTATTTTTCGAGCACGGACATACCGACTACAACCCATATAATCATTACAAACATTAAGATACGCGGTCTAAGTTGAAAATTTAACCCTAGGCATTAAGGTTACAGGCTAATTATCATCGATTTAACAAAGTCCGCGTATCACTAAAGAGTAAAAGACAATGAATTGATGCATTTATTTTCATTCACAGAATATAGAATTCAAACATTAAGAATATCTCGATATTAAATGCAGGTAACGTTCAGTTGCATCTTGGTTTAAATAAGGTTTTTTCTTCCTCAAAATATGTAAGTTTAAAAACTAAAAAGTTACGTGTGGAAATAAATAAATCCTATTATGTCCTTCATACCCCTCTAATTTTCGTCCGAAATGTGGAATTCAATCTTAGAGATTTGTTCCACCTTTCCCAAATTCCTGGATGATTTCTTTTCTCTTACTTGAGCGTTTTAACATTCACTACGTGTCTTAATCCTTTTTTCGTTTCTCTTCCGTTTCAGGGCATTAAATAAAAAAATATGTCACTCGCCTATTCCGCAAACTTACGCAAGGGACATTTGAATTCGAGATACGCCAAATGACTTGAAAATATCCGGCGAAAATATTTACCCTTTTGGAATCGCTCGTATTTCCTTTATATAATTTTATTCCATTGCCATCTTTCTTTATCAATTCATTAACCGATCGCAATTAGTTAAATCATTTTCATATTATTCCTTAGTGGAAATAGTCCATCTAAATATTACCTTTAATTTTGTCTAAAACATTTGTTTCAAGGCTGTTTCTCTGTAATTATCGCCGAGCAGTATGTTTGTATTGATTTTGTTTTTATAATTTAATTCAAGGAATATTAATTAATCTTACTTAAAACCTACTTCATGAATTTGGAGGTCGTACAGTTAAACGATACTTTTCATACTTGAATTTGGTGAGAAGTAGAAAATTCTTTTGATTAATTATCTTTCATTAAATATTCTTGTAACTTGAGCAGCAGTTTGGAACCTCTGCCTATACGAGATCTGCCTCGTATGTACAAGAAAATAATACTTGCTTCATTTATAAGTATTATTTTGCCCATATATATTGTATTAAAGGAATGATTTTGAGTGACTGCATATGTTTGACCACCTCAAAAATGCCTAAAAGATTTAACAAAGCCAGAGTGCCCTTTCATGTCCTTTTCATCCCATTTTTCTACCACTTCGAACATCTTTGTCCAAAGCTCTTTCGAAATATGTAAAATGTTCCACATGCTCTAGGCTGTGAACCCCTATTTTAAAATTTAATTCAAGTTGCTTCTTCTCAAAAAAATGTATACCCTTCGTTTTTTTAAAGTTATTCTTCTCCCATACCTATCACATTGACTTTCCAATGCGTTCAGTAATGTTTCCCAACCCTTAACTGACTGGTAAAACAAAGCTTGATCTTCCTCAAGCATAACCGATTTTATAAATTACCCTTTGACTTTCATTTACATCTTCAGTTATTCCAATGCCTCTTGACTCATTTTAACCCCATGTACATTGAACAGCGCAGGTGAGAATGGGCAACCCTGTCTATCCCTCTTTTTAACACTGCCCATTTGGAGTCTTCATACCCCACTCGCAATTGAGAAGTTTGAGACGTACAGGTTGCGGACTAGCCTCCTGTCTCTCCATTCTATTCCTATACATTCTGATTGTATTCCATGTTCTTCTCCATTAGTTACCTCAGTACTGCTATAGTCTCATGCGCGCCTCTCAATTTTCTGAAGCCAAATGGATCATCCTCTGAGTAATCATTTGCTCTTCTCTCCACGCTCTTATCTTAGGTAACGCTTCATCTGCTGGCAAATCACACTTTTTGTTCTACGCGTAGCACTCGCACAGGGCGGTATTTCCTATTTTTGAATGAAAACTAACGCTGATCTGACGAAATCTTATGATAACGGCGCATCAAAATCCACTTAAATATTTATAGGCGTATTATTACGTACGCGTAGTATGATAGAAATTTAGAGAGAAAATTTCTCAAACCTGATTGAATCGCAGTCAAGGCGAATGGTTTTTACACTTTGAAACTTCTGCATGCCCTCAATGTCGTTTCGATGTCGCCATCTTGTATGTCTGTACCTGATCCATACTTATTCTATGTGTGTCTAAACTTGTCCAATGGTTTCTACCATATGGTTCCTAAGTATATTGCTTCCATCCCTCTTTGAATCTTTTCTGATTCAATTAATAATTTAACGGACTAATCTTTGATTGATTGCACGCGTTTTCCCTTTTTAATTCCTGAAAATATTTTAATGTTACTGTGCATCGCATCGATTGCACCCTTTCTCTGCAAACTTTCCGCATCCTCCCACTGCGCCCTCAAAACACACTTCTTTTACTCTACGATCTTTGCTCCCTGCCTCAGTGTATCACCTACCTCTTTATACTTTCTTCTACGCAATTCTGCTGATGCATTCTTCCATTTCCTTTTCTCGTTTATCTTTAAATCACGTCTAGCGTTTATCTTTTATATATATCTTATTTACCGTTATCAAAGTTTTCATTATCCTTTCCTATAGTTTCGTTTGCGGTTTCCAATATCCTCCTTTTTATTATATTTCATTTAGCATCTTTCTTTGCCGGTATCCAGGTTTCTTTCCTCACCCATAGGTTTCTCTACATCCTGCCGATACTTCTGTCTTGTCATTCCGGTTAATTCTACTACATTCCATTTCCTAATCCTCTTTCCCTGTTTTATCCTTTTGGATCTGCCGTTATACTTCAAATATAAATTGTTATTATTACTTTTTATTAAAATATGACCTTAATCCGCCCTCCCCCCAGGAAACTGTAAGAATTAATCACTCTGTTCTTAAATCTGTGTCCAAACTTAACATACTCGTATTCTGATATCTATCTGAATCTCATGATATTTTCGATGTATACCTACGCCTGTTGTGGTGTGCGAACCAATTGTTCATTATGATTAACTTTCGTCTCCAGGAGAACTCTATTGCTTTCTCTCCACGGTCATTATTTGCTCCCATAGCGTAGTCCCTTACGTAACTACCATCCCTTCCTTCATTCCATTCCTTCCCTCCCTTCCTCGAGTTCCAATCCCCCATTACTATCACATGTTTTCCTTCAGGAACACTAGAAATTCTGTCCTCTACCTGATCGTATAGCTTATCGACTTCTTCATTCCTACGTTTGCTTGGTGATATGTAGATATGTACAATAGCCAAGTTCGTTGCTTTACCTTTCACTTCTATTAATAGTATTCAAACAGTCGCTTGCTCTATGTTTACTACGCTGCTTCAAACCTTTTTGGTCAATATTTCTGCGACATCTGGCTGTCTCTCTTCCGCTTCTCTGTAAATTACTCTATATAGGTATCCCCTCTGTCCTTCCATCTCACCTTGCACATCCTTAAGATACCTATACGAGGACTGTTCAAAATTTTCTTACAAAACTTTTCATTTACATTATTTTATTTCTGTTCAAACTTTTTTGTTGCAAAAATACTTCACTAACAAGTTATTTGTCAGAGTTCCCTTCAATGTAATCTCCTTCCTAACATTTAAAATTATCCAAACGGTGTTTCCATTTTATGAAACAGTCCTGGAACGCTTCTGAATAATGATAAGCTCCTCCGTCAAATTTTTCCCTATCTCCGGAATGGTGACATATCTTTTTCCTTTGAGCCGGATTTTTAGTTTCGGGAACAATAAAACGTCATATAGGGTCAGGTCTGGTGAGTAGGGCAGGTGGGGAACCACAAAAGTCTTGTTTTTGGCTAAAAACTCACGATTTCTGAGAGACAAATGAGCTGATACGTTGTCGTGGTGAAAATACTACTCGCTGCAAGTTCTGTCCGTTTTCGCCTGATTATCTCTTTTAAGCGTTTCATAACCCTCGGGTAGGACTCCCTGTAAACTGACTGACCTTTAGGTGGCTATTTGTGATGCACAGCGTTCACGGACAAAATTCATGACCTTTATTTCGAAAAAAACAGTCATATTCACGTAGTCATTCGAACAAACTTGTCGAGCTTTTTTTGTTTCACCAATCCATTGTGAGGATTGCAGTTTTATTTTGATGCAAAATCCATAACCACTGACTCATCACCCGCTATGATCCTAAACGGGATGGTTTCATCCTCTTCAGCATGGTCAAAGAGTTCCTAACAGACTTGAGCTCGATGTTGTTTCTGGTCTGCTATCATCAGGCGAGTTACGAATTTGGCAGAGACTCGATGCATCCTCAATTTTTCAGTTAGGATTTCATAGCAAAAACCAATTGAGATGCCATATTCTCCTGAAAGTTTCCTGACAGTCAAACGTTGATTTGGCAGAGCGAGATCGTTTACTTTCTCGACCTGAGGATCATCAGTCGACGTTGATGGTATTCCGGAATGCTCGTCGTCTTCCACTGATTGCCGCCCCTTTTTGAACCGGGTAAACCATTCATAACGCAGTACGTTTCATAGAATCATCACTATATGCCTTGGTAATCAAGTCAAAAGTTTTGGTGAAGGATTTGCAGAGTTTACTGCAGAATTTCACAGAAAACGCTACTCTTTCAAATAGATCATTTCCGAAGATCCATATTTTCACCATACTCCACGAACACCTCTTCAGATAAATGGACGTAACTAATCAACAAAACAAGATATAAACGAAGTGATTAAAATTAGTTAGTTGAAAAGGTTTTGCAGACACAAAGATTTAAAGCAAGTTAAAAAATAGTAACCAACTGGAGGGGCACCATTAAAAATGTTCTAGAACCTGTTGAATAGACCACTCATAATCTCTCTCTCCATCTCACGCTTTATAGCTTCTAAATTTTCTGAACTTTCCATCGTTCCAAGGCCCTATTTTAACTATTTCGGTCGTATTTTGTATCTCTTGTGCTGCTACTGTCGCATTTGCTTTGCTAAAATTCAATGAGATTCCGACCACGGAACCCTTTACTCTGTCACTGCCAGGCGCGACGCATGGTCGATTCGGCTGAGTCCCGCAATTGCCAGGACTCATTTTCTCTAGCGTCCATGGTAATATTCTAGGTGTAGGTAATTGAGTTTCCCGATGCCTTCCTCAAAATATTTTGTTTAATGCGGCACCATCACTGAAAAGGCCGACCTTGCAACCTCCTCGCTGAAGAATAGATGCTGTGAGCATTTTCACCCGACTCCTACCCTTCGATCTTTCTCGCTTGGGCGACCCTACTTGGAGCAAATATCATTGATCTCGCCCGCACAGTTTCAATATTCTTATCTAAATGTATGTACTCTAAAATTAAAAATGCAGTATTAACAATTTTGAAGTGCTGCTATATTCCAATTCATTAAAATGTGTTAAAACACATTGAAATAAGATGCCACAGTAATTTTTCAAATCGTTTGTGCTTGAAAATTAAAATACAATAAGAATTTCTTTGTTTTAATTTAAAAGATATTTGCGATGATTGTAAGATACCATGATGAATCATTTGTAAATTTCCTTTCTTCTCTTATTATTTATTCAAAACCAGATATACTTCGGGAAGGTAGGGCTAACCGTAGTTTGTTTATTCAATACTTGCAACAGCCGTTGTATCCTCTACTGCCATTGTTTCCTAATCAGACTGAAAAATTACATCAACCGTTTGATCTACCCAAATGTTTTACGTAATGAAATAAATAGTTTTTATTCATAATTTATCAGAAAGAAACTTTTTAAATGTTGCCTATTTTGAAAGAAAGTCCAATTAAGAATAACCTGTCCTAAATAACTTTATGTGAAATGTTAGAAAAAAATGTATTGAACCGTGGTGTTTCATCCATTAAAAGGAGTTTCTATGGCACAGATTGAACAAGGATTTATTTCTTTGCTTAGACGGTAGATTACTAATGCCATTGCTGACAAAATTCCATGACATTCGATATCAGTTAAGCAACAGAGAGTGACTATTTTCAAGCAGAAGAGTTAGATAATATGCATTTGTTGATTTTTGTGCAAATTAGTACTTTACCATTGCATTTCAAACTGGCTCACACTGAATTACGAGGTTGGTCCCAGAAGTACCCGACCCAACAAAGGAAAAACAAAAATTTCTGAAAAAATTTATTCATTTTTCAACATAATCTCCTTTCAGCTCTATGCACTTTTCCCAGCGATGTTCAATCAGTTCGTTACCCTTTTTATAGTAAGAACTGTCTTGCTCCTCAAAATAGCCATTACCTAATTCGTTGTCTCGGGCGTGACTTCATGGAATCGACTTAACATAATGAAAAGAGAAACTTTATAATTCCACATAGATTTATTAGACGGACGACCCAGGTTTCGACGTGGCACGTCATCATCAGGTGATGATGTGCCACGTCGAAACCTGGGTCGTCCGTCTAATAAATCTATGTGGAATTATAAAGTTTCTCTTTTCATTATAGCCATTACCTGCCGACATCACTTCTTCACGATTGGAAATCTTTGACCACCGAGCCATTTTTTCAAGTCTGCGAACAGAAAATAATCCGAGGGGGCTAAATATGGCGAAAAGAGTGCATGAGGTAGCAATTAAAACTTTAATTCATGAATGTTGGCTATTGCAAAAATGGATTTGTGAGCTGGTGCTTTGTCTTGATGAAACACCACTTTCTTCTTAGGCAAATGCGGCCGCTTTTGCTTGATTTCTTCGCTCAAACGTTGCAATAAGTTCGCATAATACTCGCCGTAGATAGTTTTTCCTTTTTCAAGGTAGTCAATGCAAATTATCCCACGTGCATCCCAAAAAACAGACGCCATGACCTTGCCTGTAGATGAAACGGTCTTCGTCTCCTTTGGAACCGGTTCTCTCTTTTGAATCCAATGTTGTGATTGTTCTTTTGTCTCGGGTGTGAAGTAATGGACCCATGTTTCATCCATGGCAATGAAACGACGCAAAAATTCTGCATTGTTGCTGTGACACTTTGCTAAACACTCAATCTTCACGACACTGGTTTTGCTGGAATGTGAGTCAACGCGGCACCCATATTGGATACAGCTTTCTCACGTCCAAACTGTCAGTTAATATGCAATGGGACCACCCTCGTTCCTGCACTTCAAGTAAATACCTGCGTTTCGTCAAAATTTTTTACCGAATGTGCTGCTACCTTTCTGAAAGGATATTCTTTATTAGTTACAGATACTTCATCTTTTAATGTCGGATACAATAGCCTCTAATTAAATTTATGAAAGATGGGATGAGCCTTCAACCATTGTTAAGGTCAAAACGCGTATTTAAATATTTCGCTCTCTACAGTAATCTATTCGGGAAATTATCTATCGAATCGTTTTCCTTCCAATAACTCCTTCCATGCAATATGAACAGTTAGCCGTTTTATAGTATAGTAGTCAACCTAGTGTGAAGCACTGAATGGAGGATGAGGTCAATTATCGTCACCATTAGGTGCTGCTTGGATACGGTCTTTCACCGTGCTCATGAGGTGTGATTAAACTTCGTGCTTCGGCGCGCAGAGGAATTGCCGTTGGCGGTAATGGGATGCTTTGAAACCCATTCTCACTCCCATGAACATAGGAATTCATCTCGATACACAACTTTTCTTTGCCACCACTATTGCATGTACGTCCATTTTAACTTTTGCGATAGAAATCAAGGAACGAAATAAGATTTCTTCACCACTCTGTTGCTCTTAGGACTCTTACTTAATTGGGATTCAGAAAGTATTCTGCTTCGTCGACCACCATACTTCTGAGTGGAAAGAGCCATTCTGTGCACCAATTAGAAAATATCTTAGACCGACTATATCTACCACACTCCGAAATATGAAAGCTATTCCCCAAGCAGCGTGCGTAATTCGTTCACCCGTCCGACCGAGGAGTTTTATCCGCAAGATAAAATTGAGGAATAGACTCATTATGGCACTATAGTAGGGGACGTGGATCTTTAACACGAAAGTATTGAATGGGCCGAGAAACTCAGAGTATAAAAGATCTAAAATAGTACAGTAATAGCATATATGTTGTTTGCAGCATTGGTTTCAAACGTCCGTTTTCATGAAATCTGCATTAATAAATTAAATGCGGACTTGTAGAAACTTCCGTGAATACTACTATTACGAGACTGGCACCAATTCTAATGCTACCTAAGTAATTTGATAAACACACCTACAATCTCATAAATGTAAATTAGAGTTTCAGAGAATTATGAGTTACCAAGGACTGTATTATTTTTTTATTGAATGTCACGCCTTAAAAATGCATTTTCACCACTCTTAACTTAAATGTTGATGCGAATGAATAGTCAAGATTATGGGTCAAACCCCATTCTTTATTGCTTCTTTTATTACTCTTTATTTTTGCATTGATATTGATTGTACTATTTGTAGCTCCTCAGGTATCTCTTTTGTCTGCTGCATTACATATTGAAATAGTTTTACTCGAACTATCAATCATCCATTTATAAATAAATGTAAGGTAACTTGGGCAGGTGTTCATCTAGTTTAGGTTATGAATTTATTTTCAGTATTTTTTATTTATTTGTAAGCAGTTATGCATCACGTCAAAGTATTCTACGCCTCTGGTTATTAGCTGTATTTTTCATTTTCATTCAGTTATATTTTGTCTGCTTGATCTCAATTTCTTGAAAAAAGTATTCTAAATTCTCTTTTAAACAAATTTTTTTTCCACTGCTGCTTTGATAATAAAATATATTTTATTTATATCAAAATAGCTATCTCGAATTTGCAACATTGTCTCCATTACATAACGCGTAGAGTACGCGTTATGTAATCTTGTCTTTATCCCTGCCAAATGAATGATTAGAATCTTGTCTTTATCCCTGCCAAATGAATTGATTCAGTTTTGCTGTTAAATATCTAAAATTATCCTCCAATCTCCATACGTCCCTTTGCACTCCTAAAATTATGCATTAAAAAAATTACATGAAGTATACTGCATGCGCTATGCGCAAATACGTAAATGTACATTTTGTAGGACAAAAGGCTGGGATGTGCAATTTTTAAAAAATAAATATTATTTAAAGTGGATTTCTTGCCAGCAAACACTCGGAAAGCGTTCAGGTATTTAACTGTCTGGAATTACAAAATGTAATGGCTGAAGTTTCCTATTCTTACTTAAAAGCTGCAGGGATTAAAAAGTATTGTTCGCAAGGGTGATTTTAGCATTGACCGAGTTTTTTATGGGCATTAATATATGTGGATTTATTAGCATAAAATAAATACGTCAGCGTGGGATGAGGTGCTTGTCATTCATTAATTTAACTTAACCCATTTCCCAAGCTCTTTCGTGCTAAATGAAGATTACTGCTCAGTTGGGGTTTACGGTTCAAATTTATTAAATTGGTCATAATTTCAGAGGCTAATGTTTGTTGATAGCTAAGTTAGTGGACCGTTGGGGTGTATGTAATTCAGGCAGTATGCTGGTGTTTGTAATCTCATTCGATCTAAAGCGTCCTGGGTGGATCGCTATCAAATAATAAAGAACGATAAAATGCGAGAAATTAAATAACGGTTTCATTGTCCACCGACCTTATTATTTTCATAAAACTTCATTGCTGGAGCATTATTATTTGCCAAATGTACCGCCTAAAATTTGACTTCAATATAATTCCTTTATTCGGTATGAGGAGAAAATGCCTGTGGAAATTCATCTACTCTCATCCATCGCTTCGTTATTAATGAGAGGTTTTAAAATATTTCAGATTCAAATCATTTTTTCCTTAATACCTATCTAAATTTACAACTTCCAGGATTATTTTTGTGGTCTAAAACTCTGCTAATCCGGCAGAACGAGAGGCAGTTATGGCGATATGATCAAATTCTTTTCCTAGTTTTTTTCGAGATTATATTTCTTATGTAAATGATTCAAAGTAAAATGAATGAGAGGTGCTCTAATTTTTATTCACATATGATTACTATAACTGTTAAACTATACGAAATACCTAACTATTGATATTATGTTCCAGGCCATAGACTTCATTAATCCCTGTATGATAAATGATACCCTTGTGCCTCGTATACACTACAGACAAAGGCCAGCCAACTATTCTATTCTTTCTAGAGTAGATTTATTCATAACCATAACCATGAGCCATTGGATTATAAACAATATTGCATAACTTACTGATATCAAAGTTGACAATTGCAAAACTATACAGAAGCAAAACTGTCAAACTATCAATGAGTAGAATTAATAACTAAGAGGAAAGGTAGCAGTGTTTTCGTGGGTAATTTTCAAACAGGATCGAAAAAACTTAATCGAAGGCTGCGAATAAATTTGTTGAGACATTCCATGAAGGATGAATTTGAAAATTTTTTCCATAACTTTTTCACAAAAGATTTTCTATGAAATATCGCCGTAAAAACGGAGCTCGTGTAGCGGTGTAAGCGATCATTTAAATGCTTAGGTTTATTTCGCCTTGATCCAAACAGGAAAGGAATATCTATAATTTTTGGTTATCGTAATTCAGGTAAGTAGGAGCATCTGTCAAGGATACATCTATAAATTCAACTTCCAGAACGACTTGCACTGACCAGAATTATTTCATTGAGAACTTTAGGGGGTTTTCTTTTATAAAATCGTTTTCATCTTCAAGAGAAGACGTATATTTCAATGAAACTCATGGTATCGTATATTTTAGTAAATCCTTACCCACCAACACCAGCGAGACTCTTTGCGTTGATCTAGATCCCGCGCATTTACATGTAAATGCGGGCAGAAATTCGCTGTGGAATTTTAATTACTCTCCCATGCACGGGTGCACACTTCCTCCCTCTCTAGCACCCATAACTCTCACCTAAAATGCCTCGGTGCCCCATTCTCCTCTCGGACTTTTTCCTACGCGAGCCAGCTGCTCGGATGTCTCCTTATCGCGTATTGTGTAATTTCAATTATGGCTTCCACTGTTGTGGCTAGCTCTGGCTCCCCAACTACGGTTGAAAGTGGTTTCAACTGCCGAATGGCCTTTTTTTCGCTTCTCGCTCGCTCTTCACTAGATACGTTTTCCTGCTATCCTGTCCTTTTCCACTCAAATTATGAGATAAATCTGGAAAGTAAGAATCGCTGTTCATATTCAAAAGATTGTATTTAGGAAACTTTTATAATCAACGGCCAGTGTTCGCACATTACCTTCAGGGAAATCTCCTAAATGATTTGAGACTCTCTCGGAAGAGAGTCTGCTTATGAGAATCTTATCTGCAACGTGCTCTCAAGTAATTATTTAGCTGTACCTATTTTTATAATACCCAAGTGTTTTGAAAAATAAATAATTGGAGAAAATACCGAGGCTTTGAGAAAGGTGAAAGGAAATCTCATCAACGCCATGAGGATGATGACGGAGTTAGTCGTCGAAGCGTCGTTGACAGCTGACACCCTGATCCGGTGGAAAACTCTCGAAGACTTCGCAATAATCATGCGCACGGAAAACATTAAATTTAAAATCGAAGAAAATTTAGATACGGTTGACTGAAGAGGGTTTTCTGCGGTTTCACTTAATCTTCATGATTTAGAAAAAAAGCATGAAGTTAATTATAATTATATCTGTTAAATTTTTATCCTTTTGATGTGCGCACCGCTTGGAGTAGTTGACGTTTCTTTTGTTTTTTTTTCTTCAGAACTAGTCTACCTACAAACAGTATATTCAATGCTGGGCAAGTTTTGTCTGTGAGGACTAATACTTTTATTTTGTTCGGATCATGCACTAGATACTCATTTCTCTCTGCTATATTACTGAGCTGCAACCAGATTTCTGCGAGTAAAATGTTCTAAAAAGAAATAAGTTAATTTTTATCGCAAAATTATTTTGAACATCAAAAGTACCCTAGACCAAAATGAAGCTTATTTTCAAGTAGTTTCGTCATCGTGATCAAAACAACTGTTGGGATTATGTCACGTACCTAAGCAAAAGTGCAGATAACATTTTGATAAGACTCACGTAATGCTTACTGCGTTACGAGAAATCATTCCACTCCTTTCGATTCGCAAGAGTCTCGCTCACGTTGAGTCCCCGCGGTTGCCACCAGAGCGCATCGAGGTAATGCAAGGAGCGAGAAAGTTTTGAATCAGGGGAGGCGAGAGAGAAAAGAAGACCTTGAGAGAAGGCGCTCATTTATCCGCTTTCGTCGTAATTATAGGATTGCAACTTCGAAGTGTGGTTTCGGCGGAGGGGGAGAGCGTAGGGAGCAGAAGCTACGGCCCCGGCTTCCGTCCGCTGCCGCTCTCGCCCTGGTTTCACGCGCGCACTTCGCATTCTTCGCGTCCCTCCATCCCATCTCCCCCATCCATCACATCTCCCCATCCTCATCCACCCTAGGGGAACGCCGCCTCACTCGAATCGGCCCACCGACCTCGCGAACTCGATTACCCACGACCCATTATCGTCCGGAAAGTTAGCCAAGCCATTCGAATCCGTTGGAAAAACTCAGTCCGTGACGCGTTTCTGCAGTCTTTCTCGCTCGCCACGCCATCCATAAATTACGCCAGACTGATTTTTTTGTCTTTTTTTCATGTTCCACGCTGCCACTAACCGTGACATCTTTGGGGATGACACTTTTTGCGATAGCTGCCTCTCTTAGAAAGGATTTAGTCGGTTAAACCGAATGATAAATTTGCTGGCGGTCGTCATTGTATGGTCTCGTTCAGTATAACTCAAACTAATGCTTCCATAAATTTACCTCGGTCCCTAAAGAAAATCGCTAGAAATACCAACATTATTCATCATTTATTCAACAAGCTATGAGCTTAGATTTTGAAAAATAATTCCTTATTTTGGCACCTATATAAAAATTAGAAATTAAATGCTTTTTGAATGTCATCCATCGGTGAAAAACGGGGATGTAAGCTAAAAATGTCAACTATGTCCCTTATAGCAGGCTTTAAGTAATATCATCACACTTCTCAGAATATCCCCATCCCACTTTCCACTTGACATCACTTCCTAAAATAGTTGAGGTTGTTTATGGATACCCTTTTCGTATATCTTTTGCACTGAGCCGTCGAAGGGAATATTACATGTTGAATTATAGAAAATGTAAAGATTAGAGAAAAGAAAAAGCAAATGGTCTATATGGACCAACCTAATTTAAATCAACCTTTCACTACAAGCCAGGAATTACGAGTATGATATTTTTCTACGTTCACAAGGGTGATTTATTCTGTGCATAATGGACATGAAGTTGTGAGTTGTGGGGATGGATCGTCTCAGTCGTAGGGGAATTATATTATTTTTCCGGGGTTTCACAATATTTTTAGTACCCTTGCCCCATATCATTTATCCGGAATTTTGGGAAAAATATTTTCACATACCTTTTTGGAGGATGTATGAATTTTTCTAAAGACTGGGTTTTACTAATGAGAGCGCCAGGTTTTCCATCCACGAGCAACCTCCCCTCATTTCCTTTCACGGTTAACAACTCCTCATCTGGTTTTCATCCTTGAGTTCCTGTATTTTTTCCATAGACGGCCATAACAGTGAGGATACTCATTAGTGGACGGTAGGGTATCCATGTGACGAGTTCAAATAGGCTAAACTCAACTACTCCAGGGTTGCAATCACTTTTAGTTAGGTTATATTTTCACCGGTTGCGGTTTATTTTTCTTTTATTCAATGGAAGTGTAAAATTAGGAAGTAAATTTACCTCCATATTAGGGTTCAAGCGAACAATGCTATCTACACACATGACGACCTGAAGATGACTCTGCAGTGCGGAATATTGAAAAATTAATATTTGAGTGGGAACTACGTTGAAAATATTCCACGAAGATACAAGAAAATCGGTCTATTTTAACGTTTGCTACATTTGACGAATTTATTATCTTATTTATTCTTTGTTAATTAATAAAGCAGCAGAGACTTCTCCTTGTGACCATAAGCAATTCTTGCGTAATCTCTAAGAAAGGTAGGTAGATAGGAATTTTGTTGTGAAGGCACTACGGATGTCAGATAATGTGAATTAAATTTCTGTTTTGGCTAGCCATGTTACGTCTCTATTATATATAGGTAAGCCACACATGTTGAGGATTTGGTTAATGTCCACATCTTGATTCCTTTTGAAAATATCTTGATTAACATTTTCAAAAATATTTTTCGAAACTCTAATGACGAATTACATATATTTGTGAGGGGCAGAGTAGAACATTTCTGATTAGGATAGATCCTCTCCCTAAAAGTAATTTTACCAAAGCTGAATGCGCAGTGAAAACTTTATTAAATAGTTTTTTATTTGGCAAACGTTTTTCAAACAAGATGCAAAATAAATTCGAGCACGTTGAACATAATGAACACAAATTTGCAGGGGAAGGAAATTAGGAAAACGGGTAAGCATTACACTGGCCAAATAACCTTAAGGTCGCGGTTTTCTGTTATCGGTATGGTTGCTTTGTTACCTTTTTTAAATAATCTACCAGTTAAGGTATAATTCGATGAACACAACCAACAAATAAATATTTTTGACTCCTAACAAAACACAATCCAGCAACCTACTCTACATCAAGTCCTTCTTCATCTCTGTCGTACTTTCTCCCTTCCGTCATCCCGTCCAACATCCCTATCCTGTACCTGCCCTTTCCTCATTTACCTAACATTCTCCCCTCCATTATCGTCTTCAACATTCCACTACCACTCAATACGCCTTTCATCCATTTTTCCTGCCTCCATAGGCTTTCTCTCGACAAACCCCTCTCCTCACCCACCATCTCTAGTACTTCCTCATTTGTTTTCCTTTCGGTCCATTTCACCTTCTCCATTCTTCTCCACACCCACATTTCAAAAGCCTCCAATCTACGTCTATCCTCCTGCTTCAGTGACCACGTTTCCGCACCATACATAGCTACGCTCCATATCAGAGTTTTTACGAGTCTTGTCTTAACATCCCTACTCAACGTCCCCGTCATCAACTCCCTCCTCCTTGAGAAAGCCTCCTTGCCTAGCGCAATTCTTCTCCTTACGTCCCTACCACTTTGACCGTATTGGTCCAAAACACTTCCGAGATACGTAAACTGTTCCACCTGCTCTATTGTTTCCCCTCCTAGTTTAATATTTAGCTTAGCCTTTCTCTTTCTGGAAAATCGCATAACCTTAGTTTTATTAATATTGGTTCTCATCCCATACCTATTGCACCGAATTTCCAATTCACTCAGCAATGCTTGAAGCCCCTTGGCCGACTGACAAACCAAAGCCTGGCCATCAGCAAACCTAACCGATTTTACGAATTCCCCTCCGACTTTCATTCCTACCTCCAGTTCTTCCCATGCCTCTTTAATCATTTCCTCCACATATACGTTGAACTGCACCGGTGTTAATAGGCAACCCCGTCTTATCCCTCTTCCCAACACTGCCCATCTAGAATCTTCATTCTCCACTCGCACCTGAGCAGTCTGAAACATGTACAGGTTGCGGATTAGCCTCCGGTCTCTCCAATCTATTTTTATTTTCTGCAATATACTCATTAGTTTTTCCCAATTCACTCTATAAAATGCTTTTTCGAATTCTACGAAACAGGCAAATACGTCCTGATTGCATTCTATATTCCTCTCGATTAGTGATCTCATTACTGTAATGGAATCACGCCTATCTCTCCCCTTCCTAAAACCGAACTGATCATCCCCTAAGTAATCATTTGCCCTACTCTCTATCATTTTGTAAATTATCCTGAGAATAACTTAAGCTGCATGAGCACTCAAACTTATAGTTCTATGGTTTTCACATGATGTAACCGGTAATTTTTTTACCTGTAATGTTTTTTTTACTGCCGAGTTAACGGAACAAATTTCCATCAGCCGTTCAATCACTGACCTTTTACTTGCAACTGTGTGACGTAGAACCAGAGCTATGGTTTTTAAGATTATTTTCGGAAAACCTCGGTCTGTCCCAGGACTATTTTCTGAAACATCGTAAATTTCATCATAATTGTTATTAGTATGTTAAATTAATTCTATGTTTGCCTACATAATTTTCGAAACGCTGTCTTGTGTTTGCCCTGGTAGTTGAACTTGAGTTTATGCCACATAGAATTTTACTATTTTCATTTGATAGTTCTTTTAAAAACATGTTGAAAGCAATATTTTTACATCATAAAACAATATTTCACTTTTAGGTCGAACGGGTGTTCATCCCCACGAGAGTTTTTTTGGAGCTTCAATCGGGTAAAAATTCAACATTAATTAGATGGATGAAATAATTTACCCACCATATTCTTATTTTTCGAGAAACGTTTAGGATTATGTATTTATTTCTATTCAGAATTTTTAAATACCATTTTGACTATTATTTAATGGAATATAAGATTATGCCAGCATTATAATCCTAAAGCATTACTGTTTGATCACTCACCGAATCTCATCTTGTCCCCCTTCAAATTGAAGGGTCTTGCATTCCACATATAGCGCTTAAACGTCTCCTCATCCTCTGATTTCCTTCCCAACATCGTATATTCCCTCTCATTTCCGTCCATTAATTCCCCACTCCGTTGGTGGGCGCTTTAGTGAGCTCTCACATTTCCCGACCCTTCCCTTCATTTCGTCGAACTATCTTGCCTTTCGTTCGCTGTTTTGCGGAACTCTCTCTTTCAGACGACAGGTTTAAAATCCAAAAGTCATTTGAGTCTCTAAATATTCTTCCCCTTTTCCGACTGCTTTCTTGTCTCCAACTTGTATTCCTTCGGCTATCATTTTAATTTTTCTCCAGCAGAAACCACTTTCTCATAGAAACCATCCCTGTCTAAGGCGTCAATAATTTGGCATATTTTTCTCGACAAAGATCGTAAATACCAACTCCAAATGCTTGAAGTAGAGTACGTTGTGAGATCTTTATTTACAATTTTAACAAAGTAGACGAGGAAACATGAAAGACAAAAGAACTATTCCCCTGTAATAATGTAGATTAACTGTAAAATGGTCAAACGTTATTTTAATATATTATTCCCTTTAATTTAGACGCCTTTAAACATTTCCAATATTGGATGTATCCTCATTTATACCTAGTTTCACCGATCCAACTTAGTTGCTGCTTGCGCATTCTTTTGACGGTCTTTTGGATCAATTACAAATCAATCCATCATTTAGAAATGTAATTTGGAAGAAGAGTTATTTACTTGTCACCACAGATTCCTGCAACTTTTTGTTTCATGTTTACTCTCCCGTACAGCGATGGCTTTCCCTCATTTTTTCATTGCCATCGCTATTTTGTGATCATCTCCTTTATTTTGATTCGATGCCTTCTTGGGCATATTAACGCTTATATCCTTGGAATTGCATTAACTGGACTAAGTCCACATTCTCGTCAATGCATTCAACCATATTAACTATATTGAAAACCTGACTTCCAAGGTGAATGATTATTTTAGAGACGCTTGGAAGGTCAAGAATATTAATTTAAGTCAATGATGCTTATATTTAATTTCTTTTTTCAAGGGCCTCTACTCTTGAAATAATAAATTTAGGGAGCAGATAATAATATCCTGTTTTGCCTCTCATGATAGATCCATGAACCGAAAGAAGTGGTTTGACCTTCCTTCTAAAAAGTATTTATCGCTATGATTTTATAAAAAGGTAGCCATCAAAATAAAAGTCCATATGAAGCAAAGCATTCGAGTCGGGAAGTAAAAGAGCTCCGTAAAAACTTATATTTAGCTCATGAAGCTACGAAAAATGCCCCAGTAGTAAGCTATATAAAACCCAAGCTGTGGTTATGAAGAAAATGAGGTAGTGGAAATGTGGTGCTGTGGGAAAATTATTAATGCCAAATGAGTGCATCAAATAAAGGAAAATGAAGTTCTGCAGGGATTGGAGCATAAAGAAGCTTAATAAAATCTCCTAATTAAAGAAAGGACAATCACAGTGGACTCATGTTATATGACAGCTATAGTAAGACAACTGTTTGAGGGAAAAGTAAATTTATGGAGAAGACTACCAAGGAGCCATATGAATCAGAAAATATTAGTTGTTAAAGAAAAGAAATACAAAAACATCAAGAGTGTGGCTTATAGGAACACTGATTGAAGTTCTGCAATTTGAACCACATGAATAACATGAATTTTATTCTAAATCTTCAATAATTATTTCAAAGATATTCCATGCGATAATTCAGATTGATTTATTTGAAAACACGAGCATTTATTTAAAGTCCGAGGCAACAATGTTGATCGAAAAATATTGTGCATCTGGCCTCATAACTGAATCGTGCGTAAAAAGATTCAGTCATGCGTTTTCGTTGTTTAGCATGACAAGTTTCGGCTGAGGTAAAACAGTTCTGGCATACCTTTTAAACCTCGCGTCGTATTACTGATTTATATTTTTTTCTGCTGACTACCTCCCATGCTGCGAAAATAGTCGGACATTCTTAAATGCCGGCCGGCCACGAATTCGAAAATATTTTTCGATTTCACAGCTGAGAGGGTACCCTAATTGGGAATTATTTTGAGTTTATTTCGACCCGCAATTTCCCCACTACTCACATTTTAAGTCGAATTTACGGCGATAAATTTCTAATTAGCTCCCCTAGAAGGCTAAGGAGGTGCGCTAAGCCCCCATCATTTCACTCTTGACTGCTTACCTTCGTCTCAGTACCCCTTCCAAGCGAGTTCCCGATCTTTACCTTTTAGAAACCCTTCATTTTGTACCCTTTCTCCAGCCCACCCTTGTCCCTCCTTATCTCCCAATTTCCCCCCACTCTTCCCTTACTCCGTGTCTCAACTCCCACGTCTCCCTTTCCCAATTTCCCATTACTTGGGCTCCCTCTCACTCATTTCGCACTCAGCGTAACTTCATTAACACAGCGACAGGCACTCGTAAGTTTTTTTTCACCCCATCCATCCCTAGGATCCTCGGCTCACTCCGTCTGCTTTCCCATTTGCCATTCCATCCAATATTGGATCACGTGCAGTTACAGCATCCCTTTGAAAAAATATCCATATTTGTCCTCCACCCCATGGGCCCATAAGCATACTTTTACTCAGTCTACCGCAGAAGTGGAAAGAGCCTGATGATCCCTCGCTGATGGGAACCTCACGTAGTCTCGAAAAATCTTCCCATAGGATCACGCTTTTAAAGTTTTTCCGGTGCATTTTCATTAACGTCACTGGGAAAATAGTCACCGGGAAATCCGAGCACATTGCTCAATGCAGTATCTTGCTCTCCGACCATCACTCAACCTTTCCGGATTTTACATGTGATGCCTAAAAACAATACATGATACATTCCAAATAAAATGGAAATCTCCAATCTTATAACTCGGAAAATTTATCTATCGTACGCTAATAATTCTAGTATCGTCTAGTGTTTTTTGTTTGGAAAATATTATACGTATCCCAATTTAAAGTGTAACATCATATTATGATTGTTATTGGCATCATTGTCACTTATGGATTTTTCACTGAGTGACTTGTAAGGAAATGCTTACAAATTATTTTTTCTTTGCAAACACGGGGAAAGTTATTAAATTCACTGCTTTCTAAAAAATACTTTTCTGATGAATTAAAATGTTTGCTTCCCAAGTATGGCATCTATATTATTGGAATCCATGAATTAATTTATAAAAATAATAGTTGACCTTAATTACTCACATAATAAATCCTTCTCTGAAGTTTACTTCATAAAATATTTTCTTGTCTATTTTAAAACTATATCCTCCTAGCACTCCCATTTAAAGTTTAGGTTTGCTTGTTTAGGACACTGAAAAGTCACTTAATTTTTTTTTAAATTACATATCCTCCTATTTAATGTCCATTTTTCTTTTTATTTAGTGTTTGATGTCTTGGTATGATCTGTCTTCCCCTCCGTATTTCTTTGTCAAAGGAAATGCCTCCCAGTTAACATGAATCAAACCGGCGGTCATCTTAATGAGTTGACCAAAATTTGGTGAGAGAGCCTCTGAGTGATTATTCTATAGCTCTCTCTGTAAGAAATCTTTATCGCCATGCGGGTACAGGAACCAGAAGAAAATTATTTCATTCCTACTGATTTCTTATATGTCACAGTTTTTGCATAAGCGCTCAAAACTAATTGGTAACTGTAACCATGCATTTAAAAATAGGGCTCATAGAGAATAGATAAAGCTCCTATTGGAATGAAATCAACTCTATTTATACAACAGTATTCTTCCATTCTTAATACTTCATTTAAATAATAATTGGCAATATCAGCTGTTAAGAGAATATCCTGTTAAAAAATTTGCGGCAATATCTAAAACCCCAAAATTATATCGTTTTTGGATGATAAAAATGAATAAAGGGAATACTATTTTTGAATTGAGGAGCCTTTTGCGAAGCTTAACGCAGATAATCGAATCCAATTCAAGTTCACGTTCTTTAAATTTCGGTAATAAGATTCCTTCTCTTTTTAAGAAGTCACTGCTTTGTTATAATTATTTCGAAAAAGTAAGGTAAATGAAATATTAAATAAAATGGCACATGTCACTTATATGGAATGCTTCTTTATACGCGGCGCCTAAAGGCATATTCACTTTTCAAAACTCAAGGCACTGTGGAATTTAAATTAGTTGATATTCCTTTGAATCTCATAGTCAGCGAGCGACCATGGTGAGCCAAATGATCAAAATTAACGGAACTCGAAACAAAGTGTGAGGCATTGTGTTGGTGGCAGCAATTGTGAACTCTCCGTCCTAACTCTTGCGGCTTAACTTTCTCCAGGGAGAAACTTCTTAAACTAATTTCTAATCCACTAAATATCAAAAGACATTAGTGGGAAGATTGACGTTAGTTTTGACGTTTAAAGGGATGATGTGACTCGCTTCATCTTAAGAAATTTGTATTTTGCCATAATTATTATGCCTACTTAAAAAAAGCCGAAAACCAAAATGTTAAATAATTCGAGTTAAAGAATAGGTGATTATAATTAATAATAGCTGGTTTCATTCACCGATTGAAAACTTACCACTCTTTTCTTCTTTTCTGAGTTCGTTACAAAATCCATTGGTAAACATAAAGCTCAATGAAGAATATGAACCAGCTTACTGTAGGTTAAGTTCAAATTTGTAGAATTACATTGCCTTTAATGACTCATTTTAATATTTATTTCGATCCAGTTTCATAATTATCTAAATGATTCCAAGAAACTGCGCGAGATGCCGCAACAGTAACATTTAACGGAGTCATACGCTAATATGCATTTCAATGCAACAATTTCAGAGTGTAAAAATCATTCGCATTGACCGGGGTTTCAAAATTTCGGATTTTTTTTAGAGGACGCCTCGATAGCTTAACTGTCTAAAGCACTCGGCTGGACATCGAGGGATCCGGTTTCGAGTCCCAGTCAAGGAAAATGATTTTTACATTCTGAAATTGTTGTATTGAAATTATTTAACTGTCCTAATCCACCCATGCATGGTTTGTTGTTCATTTATTTCCGTAGCAGAGATAAAGAGCTTTCTGAACATGCCTCAGAAATTTCAAACCACATACGTGCCTGAGCATAATCCAAGTTTTCCTCCACGCAAGAGCAATGGGGAAGCTTGGAAGTTCAAGGTTGCCAGACTTTCGCTTATATTAATTGGAGCGAAAGCCGCAAGACGAAAATCTTCCCTTACACGAACTGTGCTCACCCGGTTTCACAACTTTGAGTGAGTTGCGTCTCCGTCTCGCGGTTGTTGAGACTTCGAGAGAGAGAGGATGATAAATCCCAGATGAAGCCATAGTGCCAGGTGAGGACTTATCTTCAACCTTCAAGACCATACTATGTGAGCCTGTTTTCGGCGAGTGCCTGAAAAGTTGCATGGTTGTACGGGTAATTAAAAGGAACAAGGAAATATGAAATACGTACACAACGAGAGGGGATGATGAAGTAGAACCCAAATATCTTGAATGATCCTTCATTTTGACAGCAGGGGAAAAAATGGTGACCGTTGGAAAGAGGAAATCATGCGATTAAAAACTGAATTTTATTTCGTAATTTTAAAGCAAATGATCGGAGTAGACTGGATTGTTAGAAGATTTATCCGAAATATGTATTTGTTTTAAACTGTAAAGATGTGGGTAGCAAATGAAGAGCCAAATGGGCCGAGTGATGCAGTGTTATTAGTTAGGAATGGATATCATCACCCGTGCTTTCAACGCATGCCTGGAGGAAATAGTAAAAGAGAAAAGGAAGTCTCGGATAAATGATAGAAAGTTTGTGGGGAGATTGTAAAGTCAGGTTTTATGATAATCCAGCATTATTTAGCCACTCAGCTAAGGAATTTCCATTATTGTTCAGCCCATTATAGAATAAGTGTGAAAGATATGGGATCAGAATCGATGAGAAAAGCGGTGGAAATGAGGTTCTCCTGAATCAATGTGGCGTAGATGAACATAAAAATATGCGATAGTAAACTAGAGCGAGTAAAACAGTTCGCCTTAGGAAGTGTCCTAATTAGGGATGTTTTATCAGGAGGTGGAACAGTTTTAAGGACAACGAAAAAAGAGCAGCGTAAGGAATATAAGCTTTTCATAGAGGAGGAATTTGATTATTGGCAATGGAAAGTAAAAAGACAAGTGAAAAGTTAAATATTTTTTTTAATTGCACGGTGTCGATCCTTGATTGATGAAACAGGGGAATAAACACTCACTAAATAAATGAACTTGGTATTTTTTCGCACTTTATAATACTATCAGTTTCGACGCATAGGCGACGCATCATCAGGTACGGTGTCACCTATGATGATGATGTCGCCTATGCGCCGAAACCGTAGTATTATAAGGTTTTTATGTGTGCAAAAATACCAAGTTTATTTATTTAGTGAACATGAATTTTCACGAAGTAGAACCTCAAACCGTCAAATTCAGAAATTCAGAATCTGGTGGATTTTAAGATGCGGGTGTGGAAGAGGATGGAAAAAGTACTTAAAATTGACGAAAAGAAAAACCAATGACGCAAAGCGGCTGACGCTGAATTAGAGATTGAGGTTATTACTAGGATGGAACTGCTCAGTATCGGTGGTAATGACATTTATATGAGATCCGTTATTTCGGAATACGTATTACAGCTCCGTAGAGCGAGATGATCTCTGAAATAAAGCAGTGGAAGGATGTCGACTACCCAGTCATGGACGAGAAGTAGCCAGAATACTCTGCTAATTAACGCCCTTGTTAATTCACCCACTTTCCACATTCCGGTGATATTTTTGTGACGGATGTAACGCAAGGATTAAATTGGATGAAATGCTCTCACTGCGCGGGACGGAATTGGGGCAACGAATGAGACAAGGCGTTTGGGAAACTTTTGGACGCAGCTTGGAAATGGGAAAATCTCGGGGAGGAAAAGGAAAGGAAATCATGCAAGGGCACGGAAATGGAATTCTAAAAAAAATGCTGACAAGGGAAGTGGAAGAAGCGCGTAGCGCGGAGCAAGTGGAAGAGGTCGTGGCTTGAAAGGGAAGGAGCCGGCGCTTCTAATAATTGTTAAACGCCGCTGGCAGACTGCCTTCCCGTTCCCTTCTTATTTTTTTTCGTTTTCCCACCGATCCTTCCTTATTTAAGACGTTATCTTACTGAAACCCCTTTCTTAATGTCTTCTCTTTGATATTCTCAATTTCTCTCCATCCCTTAACCGAATATTAGGCATCCTTCCGTCGAAATCCTATTAATCCTATTTTATCTGCCCTTGGGAAGGATGAGTAGACTTTTCTAATTCGAAGTAGATTAATCATTTTTTTAATTCCTTTGGTCAGAATGTCGTTATTACCATAGCTACGAGTATTACACTCGTATAAAACACGACGTGTTTAAATTCTGATGAACCTTAAAAGAAGCTGTATGAATCACTGAGTAATTTTTCTTATGACTACCTGAACGCTGACTGATTGACAGTCCACTCTTCGTTGGAAAGGCAACGTCTTAGTACGTGTCTTTATTTATTTTAGAGAAACCTCTTGCTACCAACATTTTATGAAGTCTGGTTATCAATTAAACATAATTTCGTTGTTCTCTTTTCGACTTGTAGACATTCTAGCGTCATTGCTTTTCCTCGTTCTCGGTGTAGAATGTAGTTATACACACTCTTTCATCCATGATAGGATGAAATGTATAAAATTAAAAAACAACTCCTTAATCTATTGCTCGGTCTAGCTCTTCTCTCACAGTTTGAAAACTTAAAACGATAGCAGGATAGCCCCCGAACATTGCACAGTATCGTTGAGTAGCTCTTTGAGAAAGCACGCAAGGTTTAAGGAAGGTGGAAGGTCAACTTCAGGAGTTTGTCCACTAGGAACTAGAAAAAACTGATAATTAGTGTAAGAGAAAGGGAAGGGGTGTTCGGGGGGGGAGGGGGTGGTGATTGAAGATTTGAGAGAGAGGGAGAGAAGGCGAAAGGCTGCCATGTGGTACGATATTTTATTCGCGCGCGACATCCCGTCCAGTCCGCTGAGAAAAAGGGAAGGGGACAGGGACGGAATCTGCACGCGAGGCAGGACGGGACATCGCATCGGTTTCGGAGATTCATCGAGTTAGTGGACTTGGTAGCCCTGAAATTCTATCCCATATCCCCGACGAATGGAGAGGTCTCATTGAGTTAAACTTGAAGCCGGCGGTCTCATGCCCCAGGAGTGCGGATTGCGCGGGATGTGGTGGTGGGTTCCAGGGAAATGTCGTCTCTCTCCTTCCTCTCCACCATCCGGCCCCAAGTCCCGTCACTGCGGGTCTATTTTTTTGGCCAGGTGGTGGGCTTATTTTTTTCAGTTAGTCCCCATCAGCTTTAAAAGGGAACTACGAGATGTGATTTTTTCTTGGGTTCCGACTTGAAGAGGCTCGGCTGTGCAGAGATGGGGACAGGAAGGTAGGGGGCGAGACGATGTGTATGGGGGGTGGAGGGTGAGTATAGCCCGTGGCGGTTGCGCCGCGGAGACCAAGGAGGGCACTAAATGAGAAAAAGGGGGAGGTTGGATGGGAGGCCAGGGTTTTCGGACCGTATTTTTGGTGCGTAAACACGGGAATCAAATTAGGATTGCTTTACGAGCAAAAAAATAAGGCTGGTTGGAGAGAGCTTTAAGGATGAAGAATGTTGCTTTCAGCGGGTATGTCTAAACGATTTTACCCACGTAAATGAAAGAACTAATGCGGTTTTTAATGCGTGTTTGTAATGTAAGATTGGGCACGAACGAAAAAATTCGAGAGACCCTAGGAGATGAGGGAATTTTCGTGATGAACATTTAAGTGTATTTTCATTCCGGTCCGGGAGTTAATATGGAGAATTTGATCTTATGACTTTGAATGAATAAATGCTCAATAGGATATTAAGTTTGACATGTTCAATGAACAAAAGTTTTGTATGTAGTTCTTTCAGTCGATGATACGAAATCTTCACTTAGCTACCTCTTGCCACATTTTCAGCTGTTTTATGCGACTTATTAAATATTATCTACCGAGAATTGCATGGCCTTTTCAATATAGTTACTGAATAACTATTGATAATCAAAGAATTATCATAGGATTGAATAGAACCATTTTGTATGTGCATATTTGAAATATTTCTGAAATTGAAATTGATATGCTAAAGGCATATTTAAATCAATTATAATTGAAAACGGATGTGCTTGTATTAAAAGTACCTTCTCGAGCGAAAGCAAAAGCGTACCAAACGTTCCCGTTTCTTATTTCTCTGTGACGCTCATCGCGATGATTCTCTTGGCCCAAATTTCTCTTCGTTTTTGTTTCATCAGGAAATTGCACAAAAACTTTACTCCATATGCTTATCGAGTTATTTTCGGGCATTAGAAGAATGTTTCATTTGTAGTTTTTTTTTCATTTTTTCAGTTAGCACTAGTTCTTCCAAGTGTAAATTGGTGAGAAGCTATAAAATGTAACTTTTTCTTGAGAGCTTAAGAGAATGGTAAACGTACATGTACTTCTATACTGAGTTTTTGACTTTAGAGCGCTTGAACGGTGAGAATGATATATTTTAAAGCGCGAAACTATGATAATTCTCCAAGTTAAGTTTTGAAACTCGCAATGAAAAACTGCCCGAAATAATGTACCATTTGGCTCTGAAATGATAGTCGAAATCTGTATTCATTGATATTGAAGTAGTAATATTATAATATTGAAGTAGTAATATTATAATATTGAAGTAGTAATAATACTTTTACTGCCTCTAGGAAAGAATCTGATCGATCTGATATCATCTTCGCTTAAAAGCATCGTAACAGAAATGAAAGACTAAAAGTATACTTCACACTCTCACTCTGGTCTTGGCTTGGATGAAGCTGAGGGTGCCCAGACCCCCATCACCCGGAATGAAATATAAGCAGAAAAGTGCTTTGCCAACTGGACTGTCACATGCCTAATATTACACCAGCAAGAAATAAAATTGAAGGTAGGCCACCAGGGCTAGAAAATGGATGGAAAACCATTGCGTGGAAGTGTTAAAAGATATTATGACTGTTGAGCATGAACAAAGAGCGAATTTATGGTAGGAAGATATGCAAAATTTTATGGTGGAAAGGAATATCACTCAAGAATAGAGTATAATGGAAGTAGAAGGTGTTGTAAGTAACGATTGAAGAGGAGACCCCAATCTCAAGTAAACAGTGAAAGAATTGGAGACCATTCAACTATCAAAACTCACCGAGGAACGGTCAACCATTGAGTATTGGCCAAGTATTTCGAGCAAAATTTTGCAAAATCAAAGCTCCCACTTTTCGATGTCCGATATTGATTAATCTCCTGGAATAAAGCAGTTCATAAAACTTTCCATTAGGTAACAACGTAATTTGATAATATCTAATTGTATTATGGAATGCATCGCAGCACGGATTAGTGCCTGACACATTTGAATAATTTAGTAATGAAGATACCTATGGGAATGAAAACGCCATTGGTATTTATTGATTACAAATAATTTTAATATTGTAGAATAAGTAAATTATGGAAGTATTTTTTCATGTATATGCAAATGTACATAAATTTCGATCCATATATTTAAAATTCAATAAAGAATGACGTCATTAAAATGCAAGAACATTTAAAAATGAATCGAGTTGAGGAGATAAGCCTATCCATAGAAGGCCGATTCTCGTTATAGGGAATATGATATCAAAGAAATAACACAAGTTTTTTCCTAAGTATCCCAATTAATACTACTCTATAAAACACTAACATTCCATTCGGTTGCTTTCTTCTCCTCTGTTGAAGTAAAGAACATTTTGGACTAATGCGAAAATGGCTTTTATTGAAGATCTCCAAGGAATAAATCTTTCTTTTCTTCAAAAGAAAAAGCAAATTCTTTCCGCAACACTTAGTGCAACTCCACTCTCTTGGGTTCACTGGAGTGACTGGTTATAACTTTGGAGAAGGGTTTTCAGTTCTCCATTTAATGAAACCCCTGTTTCCGTGCAGAAGATGATTCATTACAAACGAAGATATTCCGCGGCAGAGTGGACGAGAGGAAAGATAGTTTTACGAGGGTGAATTGGGGAAGGGGGCGACAGTGGCTGAAAAAAGAGACTCTGTGGCTGATTGGGACGGGAGCCGTGGGCGCGGTAGGCAAGAAATGGCTAATGGAACGGAAAGCCCTTGGCCCATAGCCATTTCATCGCCGCGGTATCATTTCCTAAATTAGCAACCTCTAATGTACCCTGTGCCAAACCGCCTTGATTTGTGCCTGTTTCTTCCGCCACTCTTCGATTTGCCTTCTCCACATTTGTACATTTATTTTTTTTTATCACAACTCTAATCGAATTTTTGCTTGGAAAACCTGATTGAAATTTTCGCCGCAATGATATCCTCCTGTAAATATTAAGGAGGAAAAAGTGTTGCGGAAATATGTATGCATGTACATGTCTCATTTAATTCAAACCCTTGACAAATAACTAGGAGAATTAGGGCTGACGATTTCTCGGGCTATCACTTGAAATTTTAAAAGCTTTTTCGATCAACCTCCATAAAAAGCCAGAATTTGGCACTTGTCCGAGATATTTTTAGTTTTCTTCTATCTTTTCCTTGCTTACAATAGCGGTATCCTTTTTTCAGTGATACAACCGAATTTATTAGTCCACTAAAATCAATTGCTAATGTAAACCAATCTAAACTTTCCAAACCACGTGTGCTGTTAATCGTAGGTTTAGTACATTTGAAACACAAATTTTCAATAAAGGGTTCTTAATCAAAGAACGATAAGGGTTTGTAAATTGACTTTCGGCTTTGAAAACCGGTCTGAGAGCGCTAATGGCACTCGCGCACCATAGGATTCCTCTAGTAATAGTTGTTCATCTTTTTGGTCATGCCAACAACCATTATTCTTTGCAGTAATAGTGTGATGGATCCATTTCTCATTTGGGGAATATATCACGAGGATTTTTGGGAAAGGTTTTCAATCAGTTCCGGGGCTTTTAGGATAAATGACGGGCTGAGAGAGCACGGCGACAAGTTTGGAAGTTGATCTAAGCATCGGGCGATTGTTTCGTGTCAAAAAAATTAATTTCTCTCTCGGTCGAGTAGAATTGAGTTTTCGGAGGGGGATGAGGTTTCGAAAGCCCTTGGTAGTGGAATGGTATCGGAAATCGATGATATTGATAACCTTTCCTTCATAAAAATGAATGAATCTATTCTCTAAGTTCATTAATATATTTTATGGAAGAAAAGAAATTGAATATCTAGAATACCTCAGTAATTTCCATTTGGGAAATTTGGGGGTTGGGTAAATTTTCAATGTTTTCATCAAGCAACATTAGCCTATAACTATAAAACTTGCTTCGTAGGTAAATTTCTCAATTAAAATAAATTCTACTAATGAACGTAGTTACGGAATTAGAGAGAGAAATTTGTGTTACATAATTGTTTGCGAATGACATTAAATGGAGCTAACTTTAGAAGTGTATCTAACCGATCGTTAATTAAAATAACGGAAATGCTAGAAAACAACCGTTCATATGGAGTACTGGGGGAAAATAATAACATTATTCGAGGTCGTATTTCTAAACATAAATAAAAAGTATACCACATCATCTATCAGAAAGTAACTAGTTTATTAAAAGACGCCGGAGAATTAAGGTGATTAGGTTTCAGTTAACTTAGGCGTCCCAAATGAATACCAGTTTATCAGATTCTAATCTGATTTTGAGGTTTGAGCTGTGAGACAGTCCTGAAGGGAGTAAACAGAGGAAGCAGGAAGTACCCTATTTCAAACCACGGTAGTTGACATGTATGGAACTATGTGCCAGTGAAAAATAAACTGAAGGAGGAGCTAGGATATAAATGCTTGTTATATGTGAAAAAATAACTCAGGAACTTTTTAATCATTCAAGGTATCCGCAAGCTCCGTATTCACAGGTAAATAAAAAACTTCCTATCAAATACTTAATCTGGTATCTCTAAACCCGTAGAGATGGCGCAATATTTCACGCTACACCGAGAGAATTAAGTTGAAAGATCACTATGCTTAGGACCGTTTTTTTACGCTAATTACAGCCCTGAAAGCTCGTCACCATTTTAAAATATATGTAGTAAGTTCAGTTACAATGATTTGTTTTATTACCTTGCTCGTATGGAATACCTTTTTTGTCACGTACTCCTAAGATCTTACTGCAATTCACTGCAACATTTGCAAGTTTTTCAAGAGATTTATCATAACTTCTGACGGATTTTTGATATGGATAGAGAGCATAAAAAGAGTTCTTTGCATTACCTCAGCACAAATGTAGTGAGCTTGGCAAGCTTCGACAAATATCGTAATCGTATGCTTAAAGGACATTAAAGTTTATTGATATGTTAGAGTGAGTTTAGCCTTCAGATTTAATGAAAAAATAGCTATGTATTAGTTGTGTTCTGGTTTAGTCTACATTTTCACTTGTATTCACTATGATCCATGCCTTGGCAAATATTATATTAAATATATTTTGGTGATAGTTCAGCCAAGATTTCTAGGAATTGTCACGAATCTTGCAGTATAAATATGATAAATTAAATTACTTCAAACACAAATGCCTAAAATAACAGTTCCGCACATTTGTCTATACTTTTGTGCGGTGAAGATGCATGGTTCGAGTTTATGATGACATGCGAGATGGAAGGTATCGGAAAAATTCAAAAAACATTAATTTTGGATCTGCCAAATTTAATACGCAAACCAATGAAAAACATTTCTAAATTTATAATAAGACACGTGCAATACATCACCATTATTTGACCTGAAGAAGTCCAACTAATTGTCAAATAGTCTTTTAATAATAAGAATGTTGATTTTCGGTGTACCTGTCATCCTTAGTACCTTACAGTTTTTGTTAGTGACGAGAAATGCTAATTTAATTGTTTCTTAGAAACGATTTATGCATATGTACGCGTATACACAAAAACATTTGTACATTTATTGACTTAATATTGAGAGCTCTTCGCCATTTTTTTCAGAATAGGAGTGAATCAATTGGAAAAGCAAGCAGTTGCCTTTCAGATAACAATGAAACGAAACTTCTGTCTGTAAATTTCACTTTATGTGTTTTAGTATGTCATTTATATCGAATATTTGGCTTGTACCAATACTATTTTCCATTATTTCTCATTGAATGGCACATTTATACGGTAATAGTCGCAATTTAAATTCAATTTACTTTTCAAAATCAGTAACTATGCCCCTGAGAAAAAATGTAATTTATCGATTCTCAAAAGGTCACTGTTACATGGATCTGGAATTAGGACAATTTTTATGCACGTTTTACCAATATTTAAAAACGACTTGATTTAAATTCATTCGCAGTTTCTCTCTCTGTTAGCCAGCCACAATTTATTTAAGTAATAAGGGGTAACATCCAGTAACGCTACTGAAAAGTGGCAAGCAAGACACACCTGAAAGGATAGTAAATTAATAGAATTCTTCTTTTCTTGTCACGCTAAATAGCTCATTGAAACATCTTCTTCCAATTTCCGCAATCAATACTTATATTTGAATGTGTACTATGCGTCATCAGATACCATTGGTCATTATCACAAGATGAGTGTATCGCGCCAATTCGAGTCAATTCTGTGTCATCCCTCTTGGGTCGGAAAAACATTACCCAAAAACATTTTCAGAGAAACTACTTTTTTTATTTTCTCTATTCTCCTCGTCATTTTCCGAGAGAGGGGTGTATCCTTTTAGTAGGATGCCACTTAAGAAATAAGTGAGAGTAAAAATTGAGCTGGAAACTTTAAGGGAAGAGCTTCCGACGGGTTGGAAAAGTCGAGGAAGGGAAGGAAATTTCTGTAGTTAACCACAAGGGGATGGGATATATGGCCGCAAAGAGAGTAGGGTTTAAGTGTCAGAGGAAATTTCGAATGTAAGTATGGCGGAGAAAAATTAAGTGAGTTTAGATGAGGAAGGATGGCGTCAAAAATATTCAACCATTCGAATTAAACGTGCCGTAATTTTGTGGGGGGGGGAGGGGGAATACGAAAAACACTTTTCTCAAGAATTTATTTTTTGAATCAATGTTATCTCAAGGTGAGTTAAGTAGATTGAAAAGGAGAAAAAAACAGTATTCAAAGTGAAATGTGCCACTCTAATCATGTTTTAGATTTAGGCTAGACATCCGATTCAAGTTTGCAAGTACTTCATAAAATCGTTTCTTCTCAATATTTCAGTATTTTATCAGTTTGAAACAATGAACATGACGTGAAATATTGTTGTTGGCTTTGAAAAGGGTTTTGAATAGGGACATAGTAATTTTATGTATAGTATTTTTATGATTTTATGTGAATTTTGTAAATAATCTTTTGTAGTCTTATTAAAAATCTATTGGATTACGTAATTAATCAACTAACCCAGAAAATGGATGCATATAGTAAGTAACATAAGAATCGCAACCATCTAGTCAAATTTTAGGGAATATATAGGAATATAAGATTTGTGATGCACGAATTTTGTGCAGAAAATAACGGGAAGTTTTAAATTTCTTGGAAATTTGAGAGTCCGATTGTCAAAATTTATGTTTGCATACATATCCCTAAGGTATGATAAAATTTTCAGCTGTGTTAATCGTTTACTTTGCCCGTGGCAACCGCTAAGGATAGACGTGTAGACGTGATTTTAAGATCTCGGCGACTTACGTTTGTAAAACAAATGGATTAAAGAATTTGTATCAAATTGTGCGTAAAAAATGAAATAAAGTGTAACAAAGTGTGTGAAATGTTAACAAAGACCTATGATGAGTCTGCTATGAGAAGAACAAGAATGTACGAGTGGTATAAGCATTTTTAAGACGGCCGTGAAGACGTTGAAGATGACGAACGTCCCAGCACATCAAAAACCGATGAAAAGGTGTAAAAAATGAAAGAAATGGTAAAGAATTATCGCCAAGTCACAACCAGAGAAGTCGCTGATGATATTTAGCATGTCAATTGGCTCATGCCAGGACATATTTTCGAATGTTTTGGGTATGAACGCGTGACGGCAAAATTTGTTCCAAAATTGTTGAATTTTGAAGGAAAACAGCGGCGAATGGAAGTTGATCAGGAGTTAATAAATGAAGTCAACGACGATGCAGAATTACTGAAACGTAAAATAACAGGTGACGAAACATGACGTCGAAAATAAGGCTTCATACAAATTCTTTGATCCATTTTTTTTAACCAACGAAAATCACCGACCTCATGAAAACACGTCTAACCTTAGCGGCTACCACATACAAAGTAAACAATACAGCTGAAAATGTTATCATACTTTAGGGCCATGTATGCCAACAAAATAAAAAAAAAATTTGAAAATCGGACTCTCCAAATACAAGAAATTTAAAAATTCCCGTAATTTTCTCAACACACCTCCTGTATGAAATACAAAATAATCTGAAAATTTTCGTAAATTATATTTCGAGTCAACAATAGTCCTAAAAATATAAGAAAATAGAAATATGACTGTCACTTACTCAGATATTTGGGTGAAATAGGAACGCTACGCCCTGAGTATCTAGGTGATGCATAAATGATAATATTTACTGCATAATGTAATGAGAAAAGTGGATTTGTAATTAATGGTCGAGGAGAAAGATGTAATGAGACTCCAGCAATGATTTGAGAGAAGGAGGGAGTTACGCATTAGCTTCCGCGAGGGTTAGATTAATTTATTTGGATTGACATACTCAAACTCATATACACCAAAACCTGACAAAAATCATATGTCCCTTAGATTTAATACACGTAGATTTCTATTATAAAGAAGACATATCCAGGATATATTATTTTTGCTGTTTTCGACATCCGGAAATATAGAAACAACTGCCGCAAAAACATGATATTTGAAACACAAATGCTGAAAACTGCAACAGTTAGAAAATAATTGAAACCGATATGACTGATTTAGCGTGTAATAAATTGTCTATTTGTAACTTTGTAGAGAATTGAGATTTATTTGCTCTGAAATTACATGCCACATACATATAGGAAATAATAGAATATGTTAGAAACAAATTGTACTCGAACTCGCCCCAATTTTAGGGATCACACGATGTACCTGAGGGACTTCATCTCCTTTGAAACTTGACGAAAATTAACCCCCTGATTTTCTAGAAACTGCTCATAAAAATGAATAGATTGGAAAATTGTATTATTTTTATATTTTTTACGTGTATCTACGATCGTTTAGCTTTAAATTTTTCTTTTGTCTATCGTCGATATTGTTTCCGAATGTCTAAACTGACCTACATACCTATGATTGGATGATTACGTGGGATGAATTGAATAACCTGCGCAAAGCGTGGCTAAAATTATTGCGCGGTTCGGATTATTTTCCAATGACAGTGCAGCTAGCTCTGAAATCGGTTTCGATGCCCGTTTTGAGGTGTGAGAGCCGATATAAATTTTCAGTATTTCCATGTACAAGTTTTATTTTTCGTCCCAATATCGGTAAACTGACATTTGCTATTTTTTGAATAATGATCAAATGCTTAAAAAAACTGAACAAGACGCACTACCGTTATAAGACTACTACCACCGTTCTATTACTTTTAGAAAAACGTTGCGACGCACAATGGTTCGTCGACGGCAGAAATAAAATCCGGGCATGCTTTGGCTGGAAATAGAAATGTTTACTTTTAGACTTTCATTTGGAAATTGTACACAATTGGACATTTAATTCCAAACTAACCATGAAGGTCTTTATTCATCATTCATTTTCAGATTTAAGTATAAGTTATAACTTTAAGACACAATTGCAACCCATTCTGTTGTTATGAATGCAATATTTTGTTTTGAATGAAATGAAATAAAACATATGAAATTGATTACTTATTGTCTCGGTAATTATATAAGGTTTAGTTGGGTTATTATTCTGTTTAGTTCAATTACTATTCTGTTTTTGTTTGATGGAGCAAGTAAAATAATATTTTTCTTCATTAACAGTTTAAGAATAAACCGCAATTATTTGGAGGTAAAGGACAATTCAATCGCATATGCTTTACCCATCATGGGAAAAAGAGTTCCAACTACATAAAAAACCTTGAAGGATAACTTTTACGCGATCCAAGTACACGGACCACATTCAAGACGTCGGTACGCCTCAAGAAACGAACGCAACGTCGGAGTGGTCACCTCCCATGTCTTCCAAAAAAATACCCAATCAATATCTAAGCTTTAATTACTTACCTGCGGCAAAAAAGATAGGGAGCTACTCCGCAATCTTTATCCAGCCAATTCCAACAGACAACCGAATTGAATCCTATTGCATAAATGTCCTTCACTGACGTTTCGCCGGCCTCGCAACCTGAAAAACGACCTAATAGGCCACTAAAAATTGACAAAACAAACCTCCCTCATCCTCTCTAACTTCCTCGCTGCAATACAACCAGCACACACATTAACCTCTACAATGAAGACGGAGTACCGTTATTTTATTTGTATATCATTTATGATATGCATATAATTTACAATATCTAATATTAAATGGCATGAAATGGCAGGAAAAAGTGATTTGGTGATATAAAAACTGTCTATATTGTTAAAAAAATTGTCGAAATACTCAAATAAATGTTTTCAAACTTAAGCCCACGTTCAATGAGTAATTCTACGTTTATAGTCTTATACATATATAAATGCATACGCATTATTCATTGGTCAGGTTTTTCTCTCCTTACAGTTTCCGTCACTCAAACAATCCTACGGAGTCCTTTGCACAGATGATTATTTTCTACTATTATTACAATTTTGTATTCCCTCAGAGGCTCTATATTTTACAGTGTCTCATTGAGTTTTCTATTCAAGTTCTAATAACCTTACTGTTTCGCATCGTGGCTCCTTGTTCGTTTCTTTCCTCGTTTAGCTTTCACGTTTTCTTTAGTATCTCGACGATATTGTTTCGTCTGATTCCATACATTTGATAGGTCTCTTCAAAAGGTCATTAAACAAATTATTTTATTTCAGACATTTTACCGAATTCTATTGTGTAGTTTAGCCTCATTGAACGTTCAAGATGGTTTCTCTGTGCAGTGGACCCAGACTGAGGTTTTCGTTCGGTCTCGCCACGAACTAAGAATGAAGACAGCCTAAATTCGATAAGGATTGTTTTGAAAAAAGTATGAGCGGTGTATGATTCATTGACTCGGAAGTGAATGAAGTACGAATTCTGAAGTGATAATAGTACTAATATTACTCCAGCATGTGTCCGGAAAGACGAAGAAATGAAAGAAATAACGTACGGAAAAAAAGAAAACTCAATTCGCAGGGCATAAGAGTGGTCATGGACCATACAAAATCAACCTTGAAAACGTGGATAAGCTTTTATTTGACAAAACAAAATATTTGAAATTATTTTGGTTCCGTTAAATAGGGCATTTTATTATTTAGCTTTTGTGTAACATTTGGTATAGAAGAATTATATAAAATGTTAATATATTACGAACAAACATTGCAGAATGAGCCAATCTAAACATAATTCATATTTTTTCCATGTAATCAGAGTATTTTGAGGCTGAAATACATGTTGTCGTATGTTATAATTAAGGCATAGCTTGACATAAACTTACTAGCTCTTTTTAGTCTTCTCACGAACCCATAATTCTAAGCTGCACCTCATTAAGCATTCGAAGAAAGGTCTTGCTCAGCATTAAGTATTTGCTTCTCCTCTTTTGTTTCATACATCCATTTGAAACTCATATCTGACGTCACAACTCCTCAAGAGGTATCCCAGGTGCTTTGTATGTGGTGGACATAACGATATAGTAAATTTATTCCTTGAGAACCACCATCTTGTAGATTGACTTTTGAGGACTCAGTACTATTCTTGGCACCAGAGTTGTGGGGTTCATTTTCTCTGCTTTTCACTGAGGTACACACTCCCTGTCAAAAACCCTCCCTGTCTCATTATTTACTTAACCATTGGAATGGGCTACCCGTTGCTAAAATTTGGAATAAGAAATTAATTTCCACGTTTTTTGGTTTTGAAATATAGCTAAATTATTTGAAATAATAAAAATATTTGAATAATTCTGGAAATTTTTAAGTATAGGAGCTTTTTCCAACATTTTTGACCTTATCTTTCACGCAAGAATATTTTTTTCACGAAAAATGATGAAATATGTGTTAATTTCATCTAACACTGAAGTAATAGTCGGTGCACTACTATTTAAATATAGTATTTTAAATAGTAAGATAAGGTACAGCATAGGAAGAGCATAGAGGAATATATAGTTTTAGAGGACTATGAAAGCAATGAAAGCATTTTAACCCTGGTGAATAATTATATATTACCCTGATGAATAATAAAACATTGATAGATGGACTACAGGTACTCTTAGATTCTATTGTCTATTAATTCTCCTTTTTCTGTTGCAAAGGCTTTGCGAAGTTGGTACCAACGCTACCACTTTCATCCATAACTGACCTTCAGTTCCACTCCATCTGTAGTTCGGCCTAAAGGGCGCTAAAAAGAGTGTTATATTCCAATAAAAACCTCGAGATTCCTTACCAAGTATATCGAATCCATCCGAATCCATTAAACTCTCCCCATCCTCTTACGTTACTGGTGGTCCGACGCCTCCCATGAGCGCCATCTTCTTTCTCGTTGATCACCGTTGGGATTACCGTCCCCTCACCAGCACCCATCATTATTTTCGAGGTTTCGACCCTTTTCTTATCTATTACCCTTACATTTTCTCGGCAGAAGCCGAAAATCCCCGTGGTGATGTTTACGTGCTGGTACCGGACTTAACCGTTTTAAATCAGTCCGTTCAACAAGGTTTTGTCGATAAATACCTTTGAAGTTGAATAAATAATAGCACTTTGCTTAATTATCCTGGATTTACGAGCTTCCTTTTGCTCTGAAAAAATTAATTAGCCGTAATTTTAGGTTACTTTTCTCATGCGTAAGGTTAACGGAGGATATTCCCTCGAAATAGTAAGACGTAGTACATAAAAGGTAAGTTGTTTTTCAATCATAAAAAATTGAATAACAGAGTAATTCTCTACGGAATAATATTACATATTTTAGACATCCGAAATCTACCTCTTCGCTCAGCTAATGAAGGAATATCCTTCCATGAATGACTTTTTTATTGGAAAGGTTGAGTTTTTTTGCGAATGTTATTGATTCCAACCTATTATTAGATTGAAGTGTTCGACTGTTAGGATATCAGACCTTGTTAATATTCATTCTTTTGCACTAAAAGAAGACCGCCATCAAACAAAATGGATTTTTGATAAAAACTTTGTAATTGTTATTAATTTTGCTTCGCATTACCTCTATGTCCCCTATTTCATTAATGCAACAGTAAAATAAGAGAGAAAGTAGGATTTACATCCGCCAAAGACAACCTACTTCCCTAAAACAATTACCTTGGCTTAACCGTGAACTTGAACGCTGAATGGGCACCGATCACCAAATTGTCAGACTGCTTTTCTTGCCGCATCAATCCATGTCGGTTAGCTCTTAACTGATTCCTGATGGCGTGGCTTTATTCTCATTACTGCCTTCTCAAAAGAGCCGATCCCTTTTCCCGCTGAAAACGCTTAAGCGGAAGAATGGAGGATGGATGGCTCTCTCTTCGTTCGGTGTGCGCTAATGTTCGGCAGTGAATTGGAGTGGAAGGAGGGGATGAAGAGCGATGGAGGGGGATGGGAGGGTCCGTAGATGACGCGACACGAGAAGAATCGAAAGGAAAGCGAGGGAGGGAGGGAGTGAGGACGATGCTGGGGGATAAGGGGGGAAAGTTGATGCAGAGGATTGCAGAGGGAGAGCCACGATGGCGCGGATATATAGGAAGCCTTTCATTTCGCCAGAGGGATTGGAGAGGAGGTAAAGGAAAAGGAGTTTTAAAAGGCTTATGGAAGCAGCTAATGTATGCAATGAAGGGAGCAGGAAAAACGGAGAGGGGTGGCAACTGGAGACGGGAGGGAGCGGAGAGAAAAAGAGAGTGAGGGAGGGAGGGATAGATAGAGAGAGAATGCGAGATTTAGGAAAAAGGGTCGTGTTACATGAAAATGGATTACTCAGAGAGCACTATGAGAGATTTCACGCTTGAATGGGGAATTACGACCAGTGAGGCGTGGAACTATAAATATATGGTACTTCTAACCTTGCACACGTGTAGTTGTAATGTAAAAAAATATCGTTTCAGCGGAGGAATTGGTGATAGCGTTAGGGAGGCTGTGTCGTTTATCAAGCTTGCCAAAACATCTCCGAATCACTTAAACATTCTGTGTTCTTGATGAAAGGATAATATGTGCCCACTTGTTTTGGCAGAAGTTAGACCTTTACCGAGACTTTGGAATACTTGATGCTGGTTCAATACCTCGTGCCAAACTGTGTCTGTGGTCTGATCTGCAGTAAGATTCGATGGGAACCCTTCCTACAGATTCTGCTTCCAAAAGTTTAGCTTAAAAAGACAAGTGATTAATTTTTTAGAAAATATAGCTTAAGACTATTGGTTTAACAGTCATTTTTCACTCTTGTCGGAATATTTATGAAATGTATACGACAAAAAATAAAATAATTAGGCATTTTCTCTTTATTTCAGGCCTAAATATTTAATTGAATTTTTCAGATTTGCTTCGCACTTTCAGAAGGGATAATGTACTTCGAAGCCTATGGAGACGTAGATTGGACATTCGCGTAGGATGTGTTTGGACTGCACACTTGAGGAATCATTCTAGGTTAAACTAGATTAAAAATGTTTTGCAAGTAACACAATGACATATTTAATTCAACAAATGTGAAGCTTCATTGATAAATTGGAATTCGTATTTTCCTGGGTCTGTGATTAATTTTCTAAGATCCTCGAAAGCTTAATGCCTCTCTTCTGCCATGACAGAAAAGAAGACCCGTTTGTTTATTTTTCATCAATTTGGTCAAGCCTGACGGTACCATATTCTACTTGAGAACCTTTTATGCGCAGTCTTCGAGGAGCAAAAGCGTTTTCTTTCAGCAAACCGAATATCAAGTGTCCAATAGCCGTATAGAGAATTCATGTAAACTAGAAATGGGATTTTTGGTGGAAAATAGCACTTCTTAGATGCCGCTTTTTTGTTAAACTAACGGATAACTGGTCGAATTTTAGACCAGAATGCTTAGACATAGAGAATATGACGTAGATGAGTACAGCTTATGCCTAGGCATACTCGATTGAGAGATAGAAAGAGTATTAAGAAAATTTACATCATATAAAACCGTGGATAGTAAAAAATTTCCGCAAAACTACTTGAGGGTTTAGAAAAACATGTATAAAAGAGTTTTCATGGGATAATTTGTAGCAGTTATGAGGGAGAAATTTGGCCGGGAGATTTCGTCAGGTCAGTGTTAGTTCCTATTCCAAAATAAGAAAAGGCAGCCATACGTTAGGACGGTAGAACAAAAAGTGTGATTTTTCGTGCAGGTAAAGTGTTACTCAAGATCATCAAGAGGATGAAGGAGATGGCACATGAATAATCAATTTGGATTCAGCGAGGAGAGAGCCACACATGATGCCCTCTAGGCAATGATGTCACTGATAAAAAGGGACATCGAGCAAAATCAGGACTTATTTGCTTGTTTCGTACACTTAGAGAAAGTATTCGATAGATTGAACTTGTAGAGCTAATCGATGTACAATGAATACTATGTCATTTTGTTACAGAAAAAGGAGTAGATTAGAGGGATAAGCAACATATTTGCAACCTATGCTTCAGGCACAGACTGCTCGGATACACGTGGCGGATTAAGAGTCGTGATTGGCAGAGCAATGAAGAGGGCTAAGACTAAGACTTTGATTACCATCCGCGTTTTTTGACGTATATGTGGAGGAGATGGTAAAATAGAAAGGCTAAGATAAAATTTAAATAGAAGGACCCAAACTAGAGCAGATGGAGTAGTTTAGCTTATTAAGAGCGTTAATCTCTAAGATGGTCAAAGTAGTAGGGGAAGTAGTAGAAGAAAAATGCGTTAGGCAAAGAAGCTTTCATAAAAAGATCGAATTGATGATGAGAGGGACGTTGGGCATGATATTAAGAAATTACTTGTTAAAACTTTGATACGGAAAGCTTTTTTATACGGTGCAGAAACATAGTCGTCGAATCAAGATGTTAAGCTTAGATTGGAGGTTTTTGAAATATGAGTCTGGAGAAGGATGGAAAAGGTGAAGTGGACAGGAAGGAAAACAAACAAGGAAGCAAGGTGGGGGAGGAGAGAGGGGTATTGGAAGACATTCAGTAGTCAGAAAAGTGACTGTTGAACATTTTTATGGGCAATGGGATGCAGAAGACTGCGATAGAGTAGACATTAGAAAAGCAAGGAAGGGGTAGGAAAATGATATGCATGTCGGACGAAATAATGGGGGGAAGAAAGCATGCGGAATTGAAGAAAGCGTAGATGGAACAGGCGAAACTACCATACCACCCTAGTTTTAAGTTCACCTGCTCAACAGCTTAGTAAGAGATGTCCTCCACCGAACGTCATCGACGAAACCAATTTTTGGATCTACTGCTGTCTCATAGGTTAGCTAACTAAATTTATCTGCTGATATATTATTAATGAACTATAATTCTATCCAAAAAAAGGCGAGCAAACGATTTTCTCAACCAACTGATCGAATTTCAATCCTCTTCGAATTAATTATTGCATTTGTTAGGATTATGCATTACATGGCGTTAGGCTATGCATATGCAACCAAGAAATGGTGAAAGACGTCTGAATTTTATGCAATAAACTATTCTTTGGTTTTTACAATGAAATGTATGAACTGTCAAATATGGGAAACTATAAACTAGCGGTTCCTAAAATTGCATGCATTGCATCATTGCTAAATATCTCGAATTAAATCGTATGTTCTTTCATTACTTTCCCTTAAATGATTTATATATAGTAATTCCATTCGCATGCAAAGTCCACATTGAAAATATAATAGTATGCCCGCTTGAAGCGTTAGTGGTAGAAGATGCAACTGGAGTGTTATAATTAAATCTTGGAGTCAAATTTTATAATCCTATGTCCTCTACCAAATCTGAGCGGTATTCTATTTTACAACGATATCAAATCGATGTATTTGCCCAAGTCTATCCTCGTTTAGTAACCAAAAGCACGGAGACACACATTGATGAAAATAATGTTTGGATTTCATTTACAAAAGTGAAATTTTTTTGCACCTTCGTATGTATGTTTTCCATCCTTTATAATTTTTTAAAATTTACAAAACTAAATATTCCGTATTAAATCCCGAAAGGATTTATATTATTTAAGCGTTGTATAGGTAAACAATGACTTACCTGCCCCAGAATTCAGTTTATTCTTCAGAGTGCAGCGGTTAGCATCCAGAGGGGCTTTAAAGAACTCTTGCCTCGTGATGAAGGGGGTAAATGAGATTTAAGGGGCTGAAAGACAGCATCTCTTTTCTTGACAATTTTCCTCTCGGTTGAAACGCCTCTCAGCAACGGGGAAATTTTATTTTTATCACGCAATTATTTCCCTGGATTTTTATTTCAGTTGGAGGTGCCAGCTGTAGTACATTAAGATGGATAGTGCCCTTGTCTGCAATCTTCGACGGAAGTAACTCGAGTTACATTTTCTAATTCACTTCATACTCTCTAATAGAGTGCGAGAGTGTACCCTTTGTACTACACTAAGTGCAAATGTGTACCTGGGTGTGAGACTCATAAAATGGTGGAGGCAAGAGCTCCTAGCACTCAATACTCAGGGTTGCATTATTAAATCGAATAGAATTTTCATTAGTCCCGTTTTCCATTTCAGTCTAACCATTAGGGGATATTTCTTAACATACATATTGTGCGAATTAGTAATTTTTGTAATTTTCCACAGTGATTTATGGCCTACAACACGTTTCAGTGCCAAATTGTCATCATCATCATCATCGGGTACACATTTATTAAGAATAGTATAACTGATAATGGTTGGCATTGAAACACTTTGTACGTAATAAATCATAGTGGGAAATTAAAATTAGATTATTTCCCAAAATGTTGAAGTCCCAAAATTATATCCTTCCAATTAAACTCATCTTGTGCATATTAATAATGCTGATCAATATACTTATTACATATTTAGTTTTGACGTAATAATGATGATTCAGGATGATGATAGCCGTGCCGTCAAAACGTGAAAACTAAATACGTGGGGGTCCTTTATTTGTATTTTTTTGTTTAATTGTTTGGCCAAAGTTTTTATATAAAAAATAAATAATATAAGAAACAGAAAACAGATAAATGCAAAGAACACAGAACGTTGAGCCTGGTGATTCACAACGAAAATCCTCTCTCAGATCCTTAGACTACATCTGTATCTACATAAATACCCTGCGAGCCACAAAAAAGGTGTGTGGCAGGGGGTGTAGCACCATGAGGGAAGGGTAAGGGTTGAGGGGGTTGGGGGTTAGGTGAGGAAAAGTGGGGGGAACATGTATATATAAATATATAAATAAATGTATATATATACATATATACGTACATATACACATTTTTATACATATCCTCTCGCAGTCCCTAACCTGTACGTTAATACTTATTGTAATGAACTAAGTCCTGGGGAATTTCGGCTACAAGCATTCTGGTCCCTTTTCGTTCTTGGAAAAAATGACATTTTAAACCTGTCAGTCTTGCAGTCTATCTCTCTAGTCTTATATTCGTGATCCCTTCGACCGTAATACGTTGGGGTTCGTATTATATCCTTGATGTCATCGGAAAAGGGCCCATCTGTAAATGTTTTTAATAAGTTTAATCTATATTGGAAACGCCGCTGTGTAAGAGATTCCCAACCTAAATTGTCTAGCAAAGTGGATACGCTGCTGCGTTGGTCATAACACTGTTTGACAAATCTAGCCCCCCTCCGCTGAACTCGATCTAATTCCGAAATCAAATTTATATTATGAGGATGCCATATACTGGCAGCATACTCTAGGTAGGGCCTGACTAAGGCAAGGAAACATCGTTCTTTCACATTTTCGTCGCATTTACCTAGCACTCTTTTCACAAATCTCAATTTTTTATTAGAACGACCGCATATTTCTCGGATGTGTTTTCCCCAGGACAGATCGTGAGTAATTGTTACACCCAAGTATTTAAAGGAATCAACCCTCGCGATTTTGGTTTGTTTCAATTTGTAACTATTTGGGAGGGAATTACTCTTTTCCCAAAAATGTATTACTACGCATTTTTAAAAATTTAATTCCATCTGCCATGTATCGCACCAATTTTGAATTGCATCTAGGTCGTTGGCTAACACGACTCTGTCTTTGTGACTTCGAATGTCCCCATAAATTACTGCATCATCGGCGAAAAGACGGAGCTTGCTGCTAACTACGGTACTGAGGTCATTTATGTAAATAAGGAAAAGGAGGGGACCTATCACACTTCCTTGGGGTAAACCCGACGTGACTTTGACCGTATCGGATGATACACCGTCCAGGACGACTGTTTGGACACGATCACTTTAGAAATGTTTAATCCAGTTAATAATACTGTCGTGTATTCAATAAGTTTTCAATTTCGCGAGTAATTTGCAATGAGGGACTTTATCGAAAGCTTTCTTAAAATCTAGGAATAACGCATCAACTGGAATATTACTTTCACGGAGTTCAATATATCATGTACAAAAAGTGCGAGTTGAGTTTCGCAGGATCTACCCTTACGGAAGCCGTGTTGGTTATTAATTAATAAATCTTGGCTATCGAGGTGCCTCATCATGGAACTAACAATGATGTGTTCAAGAATCTTACAGGATATGGAAATGAGCGATATTGGCCTCGTATTCATCACCTCTACAAGAATCAGGCTATAATAATGCAAACGAAAAAGGAAGAAAAATAAACGAAGGAGTAAGATAAGGATACAAACACCCACCAGCAATTTTCAATGCATACCTGGCAGAGACAATAAAAGAAACACAAGAATTGAGTATCAAAGGAGTCGAGCTAAATGGAGAAGAAAGAAAAATGCTCCGGTTTGCAGATGACATTGCAGTAGTGGCGGAAAGGCGAGAGGACCTGCAAGCAATTCTGAGTAGTATGGACCAAGTACTTGGGGAATATAATATGAACATAAACAAGAAGAAAACTAAAATATTTATGTGTGGAAGAGAGAAGCTGAATGCAGTTATCACTATTCGAGGGGTGAAACTGAGAAAGTGGAATCCTTCATCAACCTGGGCAGCAGTATAACGTGGGATGAGAGAAGTTCCACCGACATCTAGCGAAGAATAGCCCAAGCTAAGAACGCATTCATGAAGAAGAGGCAACTACCATGTTCAAAGAACCTAAAGCTGGAAATAAGGAAGCAATTCGTCAAGACTTGTGGCGCCTGGCGCTCTATGGTTCCGAGAGTTGGAACATTGGTAAAGTGAACCAGCAAAGAATAGAATCCTTTGAAACATGGTGGTGGAGGAGAATGCTGAAAATTGAATGGACAGACAACGTAAGGAACAAGGAAGTATACAGAAGAGCAGAAGAGGATAGACCCATATGGAGAACTCTACGGTAAAGAAGAAATAGATGGATTGGACACACATTGAGGCACAATGGATTAACTAAGAATATAATAGAGGGAAAAATAGAAGGGTAGATTCAACGATGAAGACCAAGAGACAAGTAGGTAGGACGAATTAAGAAGGATGTAAAACAGAGAAGGTATCAAGGATTGGGGGATTTTATATTGGAGAGAGTAGAATGCAGGGCTACAATAAACCAATCATACTATATACATACTACTAACCATATACCAAACATACGTATATATATATATATATATAAACTGTAGATATTATAAACTTTGATTAAAACATTTAAACACAGAAACACAGATAAAGGACTCTCACATATTTAGTATTCACGTTTCGACGGCACGGCCGTCATCATCCTGAATCGTCATCATCACGTCAAAACTAAATATGTAAGAGTGCTTTCCCTAAGTTTCTGTGTTTAAATGTTTTAAATAAATAAATAAATAAATAAATAAATAAATAAATAAATATATATATATATATATATATATATATATATATTACTTCTTGTATATAAATGATACGGTTGGGTAAATATACAGTGAAAGAGATTATGTAAAACATTTATTTCCCGTTAGACCAGTGATTTAGTATTAGTTAAAGTTACGAATCATCACATATATTGGAATTTGTGTTAATGTTGGCGCATATAATCAATAATCACTTAGGAGAATATAAAAAGCCTTTTACAGAGTATTTTAAACAGCCAATGCCAATTAAAATCAACGTCAGTTATGCCCAATATTTTTAGTTTAAAAATGACCTGCGTCATTTCTATGGTACAGAAGATAACAAGTGTGTTTGCATGAGCGTTCATCGTGTGACACGAGGACCATTGAATTCAGCCTTGAATTTGATGCTCTTTGGTGAGAGCTTTATTTTATTGAAAAGTCCACTTCGGGTTTCTCATGTGGACAAGAACCTTTATGCATCTCAGCGCATAAAATGCAGCAGTCTCTCCAGACTCCGTATAAAGCTCTCCATCAGCTCCCGCCGCGCAGAATTCCGAGATGATTGAAGGGTTCCCGACTCCCACACTTCTCTCACGAGTGGGAATTATCATGCACTGGAACCAGCTAAGACTCCTGAGATATCTGTTCCTCAACTGGGAGAGACCACGAGACGAGAAAGAGAGAGAAAAAAATCCAATACTCAGCAGTAATGGCACGCACCGAAGAAAGGGCAAAAGAAAAGAAAATCAGTGCCGCGCAGCCTGCTTTTTCGAGGGCGAGAATTTTTACGCTACACGATTGTAATATGTTTCTCCCTCCCTACCTACTTTACACTACTCTTCGAGGGGAAAAAACGGGAGGGAGTTAGGGATAGAAGAGAGAGAGAGGAAGTGAAAAGCAACCACTCATCTATGGATTTCTTCCTCACACCCTTGCCGACTAACTCACATCCCCTCGTACTCCTCCCGCCACTCACCCCCTCCCCCAGGCCACACTCTAACCCCTCGAAAGAAAACCGGAGGGTGGAAGTGGAAGCGCAGGCTGCGAGAAGCGAGGGGTTGGGCATTCACCACCGTTCGCAGGGGTATAAGTGGGGTGTGGAGGCAAGCGGATGGAACTTGGAAACAGGGGGTGATGATGTAGACCCTGGTTAGGAGGGAATGAGAGAGGAAGCGAGGGAGTGAAGGAGGGCGGGATGAACGAGGTGGAGGCATCTCCCCAACCATTGTCTCGGCGCATCTCGGAGCCTAACTGCGCCGAGACGACGAGGCGAAAGCCGTGCTTCCGGCTTCGCCACGCGAAAATATGACTCCGCAAGGAAGAAGGGGGAGGGAAGAGGAAAGAAGAGCTTTATGTTGCCGTTAAAAAATTTAGCTGGCATCACCATCTACGACGATAAACACAGTCCGCTTGAGCGAAGGCGTGAATCGGGATAACAGAGGAACACGGGGGTTTGCATGTCGACGACCTGATTCGAAAGGTGAGCGGAGGGGAGGTATGAGTTGGGTTATGGGGAAATGCAAAAGGTGAATGGCGGAAAGGATTGGAGTGCTGGCAAATCAGAAGAGATGTTTCCCGACCTGAATGTCAGGGAACATTGGCATCCCCACTCTTTTGATTATCATGGATTTCTTGAAACAAAGAAGTGTAAGAAGAACGATTTCTGTTCTCATGATTCTCAATTCTCTCGATAGATTCGTTTCCTCCCCGATTTGCCTGGACATGGTAACTAAAATTTGCGACAACTTTATCAATCCAAAAAATTGATATAAATTTATCAAGTAGAATGTCAATTAGTTTTTCGAAATTTCAGTTAGTTTGCATTATTATTTTTTTAATTTCCTTAGTAAAAGACTTTCTTCCTTATTAACTACATTTAATTAGTCAGTGTTTAAAAATTGACATTCAATAATTATTTAGGAATAGTAATTTATTTAGGAAATATAACTTCGTATTTCAATTGTAAAAATTCTTATTTAATTTTAATTCCATTCCTTCTATTTTCGCATCCACTGTCTAAAGCAGGATGGGCGATTTCTAAAGCAAGGGTAGTGCTTGCTTCATAGACAATTCTCCACACAAAATCACAAATTCAGAATGAGGAGCCCTGTTCCTTTTCTGGTAACACCTGCGGTTTTACCGCAAGCTCTTGACCAGACCAGAAATCTGCGTAGCGCTCACCGGTATCCTTAGATGTATCACTTAGATTTTAAACTGAGCCTCTTTGGTTAATACCATCTACTAACTAATTACCTATATTAAGGGTAAAGGTCTATTTAATATTTCTATTTAAGAATCAAATCTAATAAGTGCAAAGGCCTTTCACTAAGGGTCTAGGTAAATAGTTATCCAACAGAGAAAAAAATATGGGTCTGATGGAGGGGGTTTATAGAATCAGGATGTTTTTGCCCGTCCTTTATGAAAACCAAATACTTATGATCTCCGAGAAATGAATAGCATTTAGCTCGGTATCGAAGATTTTAACACATTTTACCCGAACTAAAATATAATAAACTGCGACTGTGGCTGGTCGCAGATTTTACGATCACGGCGTAATGACTCTTGTTTATCGCTAACAACAGTATTAGTGATTGTGACAATGTAGAAAAATAAAGTTTTGTGCCTAAAGACAGTCAATCCAATCCAATGATGCTACATTGATTTTTGTATTTTTTGAACTATCTGTATAAATAAAAACTCTTATACTCAGAGTGACATTCGTAGTTAGCTAGTTTTATATATTGATATTATTTCTATTATAATACAAATATATACATAAAATAGCAATTAATAAAAATTAGAGCCATATTCCACGAAATATTTCTCTTGTCCAAAATGGCTGAGTGATTCCGTTTATTTCGAGATATCCAATTTTAATGAATGAAAGAATGTTTACCGATATCAGGAATGATATTGTTCTGCAAAAATTTCCAATTACAAATTATTTTTGATGATTTAATCCAATAAAATGAAAGAAAATCTTAGAAAATCAAAATGATTATCTTGGAAACTATACAATTCGAGCTCAGTAAAGAAATCCTAAAACATTTATATTCTAACCAAAAAAGGCTAGGGGATAAACCAAAGCTTGGGAACGATATATGTTAAGATATATAGGTCAGAGGTCGCCTATCGCAGTCCTAGATCCTGATACTAGTTCGTGACCTAGTTTTTGTAGTCTTGGGAAGTTTCAAGGGAACCGTGGGATGCGTATATAATGCAGGCATTGCAACTGGAATAGCAAATTAGATTTAAACTTTTATGAACTTATCTCGCATAGAATGCCACCTCCGTATGACTCTGTGTTCATTGTCATACCATGCTAAATCGGCGAAAAACAGACGGTTTTACAGAATAAAATATGTATGAATATTCATGAATTTACATAAATATTCATTTTCGCACAAATACTATTTTCTTAGGACCATTCATCACCTTCGGTTATTAAGCCTGTTCCTTGCCAATCCTTCTATTTTCTCATCGCTCCTTACACACATATTTTCCATTACTTGCTTCTCGCAGTTCGTATTAGGCCCTCTCTGTTTCCGTCAATTATCTTCAGTAAACTATCGTGCCTCAGATTATGTCCAATACAGTTTCTTCTTCTAGTAGTAAACGTACTCCATAGGATTCCCTTTTCACCCTCCCTTCGAAGTGCTTTTTCATACTGTATGCCACTCGCGTTTGTTGTTTTTCTATCTATTCTATTTTCAACATTATTCTGTAGTACTAGATTTAATCGCTTCCGAACTTCTTTTCTCAGCCACTCTTATCGCCCAGGTCTCTCATCCGTGGAAAAGAAGAGTCCATGTACAATGGATATATAGGATAGCTGTTCACATCTTTCGAGTATTTCCGCTTATTGCCCACGATTGCTCATTAGTCAAGTACATGCATGCAATGAATAACTGATCGTAGCAATTTTCCACTTGATAAAATTTATTTTACGATCGGGTTTCGAAATACTGCATCATCATCAGGCCATGGTCAGGATGACATAATACATCGAAACCCGGTCGTAAAAAAATTTAACCAAGTGGAAAAGTGCTACAATCAGTTATTTATTATGTTCGACTTCCACCACATCACGCCTAAAGCTACTAAATTTATACATACATGTATATATATATATATATATATATATATATATATATATACATATATATATATATATGTCTAATCTTGGAAATGACGCACTCCGGCGACGCACAAACACACAAGCACTAGGTTAATAAATATTAAACACACAGAAACATAAAAGAAGGACATTTACAGTAGATATTTACGTTTCGACGGCACGGCCGTCGTCATCAGAATCTGATGACGACGGCCGTGCCGTCGAAACGTAAATATCTACTGTAAGTGTCCTTCTTTTATGTTTCTGTGTGTTTAATATTTATTAACCTAGTGTTTGTGTGTTTATATATATATATATATATATATATATATATATATATATATATATATATATATAATTTCTCCTTTGGTGGGTGTAACAGCTTCCTAACGCCATCTCCTGGGCAATGAATCGGAGCACTTTGGAACTTTATAAGATCGCAGATTTCAATGTTAAGTACATTTTCTCGATAGCTCAAGTGGTTAGAGCATCCGCCCGCCAAGTAAAGAAATCCGGTGTTCAAGTCCCGGTCAAGGAAAATATTTTTATATTTGTGATCTGCTCAAATCCGCCTTCCCCACCTCTCTTGGTTCGCCCTTTTTTGTGTTCCTTTCCCATTTCCTTATCTCTAATTCTATGTGAATGAATATTTGTTCGCCGTATGGCGGGATTTCGTGTTTGAATGCTGTATTTATTATTAATTATATTTCGTGTTCCATGTATGTTTATATATATATATATATATATATATATATAACTTTTGGACGGCACAATAGAACACAGAATAATACAGATAACACGTAAAAGGACACTCACACTGTAGATGATTTCATAAATCATCTACAGTGTGAGTGTCCTTTTACGTGTTATCTGTTTTATTCTGTGTTCTATTGTGCCGTCCAAAAGTTATATTGCTCTCGTGAGTACTTCCGCATCATCTATATATATATATATATATATATATATATATATATATATATATATATATATATATATATATATATAGCATACATGGAGTCGCGCGCAAATACATGGAGTCGATGGGAACCGCTAAAATCATCCTATTCTAAACATACCAAACACTGAGACACGTTACTGTTGAGTAGTAGGTACTATTTGAAGCGTCATCTCCATTTAACAATTGCGTAAGCCGGTAAAATTCACCGTCATCTAGACTGATTTGAAATGCTACGTCCGCAATTTCTCAATATTAGATTTTGCAACTATAGTTAATAAATGACAAAGGCCGTTGTTTAATATGTAAGCGTTTAATTTTAAACTTTCATTTTCCGAGGCACCGTCTGAGTTAGGCAGCACCAACACCATTGCAAGAGGAAGGAATTACAAAATTTCTTTTTCCCCAAAAAGTGTTTGTGTAACATGCTTTTATGAATGCATTAATTTATTATCGGAAAGTATATTCACAGAGAATGTGATAATCTGTAAAATTGGGAATCTATAGATTCCAGATGGTGAATAGTTTACGCGCATTTGGTACGGCCTTCATCAAATCTCAATTGGCTGTTTTTACGAGTTCCTCTTGTGATAACATTTTTTCATAATAAACGCACCCTTGGTAACAGGTAGACACTCCCTGCTTTTCGCCATGGCGTTGGATATGTAGCATAGACTCGCCGCCTTCCGAATGCAGATGCTTTTGTATTCAGTAATCTCTTCCACCACTTTTGAAAGATAAATTTTAAAATTTTAATCAAAACATTATAAAACGTTGCATTAATATTTTCGGATCCATAAAATGGCACCTTCGAACTAATTCCTCTCAATGAAAAACTGAAAATCTCAAAAAATAATTAAATTGGCGCTTTACCTCCAAACGTTTCCTGGAATTTACCAGGAAAGAATATACCAAGGGAGAAGAAAAATTGGACGAGAATTGAGAAAAGAGTAAGAAGAAATCGGCTCAAAGAGTATTAGGGGAATACCTCGGACTAAGACATAATTGAGGCCTGGGGTTGCCTACCTCCTCAATCTCTATATTCATGACCACGAATCTATGATCGGGCTTGCAACGGAATTGCAACTGTGCTGACGTGCTGTGCATACGTGTGTGCTACGATTCGCTCCTGGGGTTCGAACTCTGATAAGTAAATCATCATCTCTTCCTCATTCTCCTATCTCTCCCTCTCTTCCCCTCAAGAAACCGAGGCGAAAGTGTGAGTGGTGGCGGAAGATGCAGGAAGGGAGGAGGAGGTTGAATGGGAAGTGTTGAAGAATGGAATGGGGGTGCGGGGAAGTGGGCCTAGATCGAGGGAGGGGCAGGACGAGAGCCGAAAAAAGCGCCGCCGAAAGGGAGCGAGGGAGGCGGAGGAGAAGAAGCGAGGTGCGGAATCGGTAATGGCCAGAAAGGGGTCTCCCGTCACTGCCTGCCGGCGGTGGCACTTTGCCACGGTTGGGAGGGGAACGGAGGAGGGTGTGGAGGGGCGAAAGCGCCGAGGGCGGGCATGAGTGGGGTTGCTAGTAGGGTGAATAAAATGGAGGGGAAGATGAGGGGGGATGGAAGAACTTAAAAGTAGCGGAGATCACCTTTGAACTATGAGGGAGGAATGTCTTCACTCTTCCCTACCACCGGCCACGTTGCCTTTTACTTTCGCGGTCAAACCTCCATCAGGGACCGTATTACACCGCGCCGAGTACCATCTTCCATGGAACAAGGTTGAAGTGCGTGCGAGTTAACGGATCGCGTGTCAATGTCACGCAAGGAATGGTTACTCAACGTCGGGAAGGGGAGACCTCCTGGGCGCACGGGTGAAACTCACTCTCGCTCTCTCTCTCTCTCTCCTTCCCCTCACCCCCTCCCGCCGCTCTTCGTTTTTCTACGCGAACGCCTCACTCCGCTTCTCTTTCCCCTTCTCGCGTCCGTTCAACTATCCCTTGCTTTTGCACATAGGTGTCCCCCATCCTCCCCCCTTCTCACTCTTACCTCTCCTCCCCCGTCCCGCCCACACACTCCACCACCACCCCACACCCTCCATTCGTAAGCTCCCTCCCTCCCTCGAGCCTCCATCGCCCCATCCTCCTCCACGCCGCGCGCGTGTTGAGGGAGGGTACCGTCGGCTGCTCGCTTCCTGGCTCGCGCAGTCAGTCGCTCTCCGAACTTATTCCCGAACGGCCCGGCGGCGGTGGTAGTGGCGTCGACGGAGGGAGAGAGAGAGAGAGTGGGGGATTTGATGTATGTGTATCAAACCTCGGCGATCGAGCCCGCGGAGACCGGCACGCTCCCCTCTGCGCTTTTTTGCCAGCTTGGCGCCCCCCCTTGCAGAGGGATCCCGAGCGGATTGAAAGTGGTGTTGGAAGTGGAGGAAATAAAACCCTGTCATACCCTTGGGGTTTTCCCGCTCCACTTTGGCTCAGGAGTGGTGGCGGTTTGCCGCGGCAGTGAGTGGTGTTTTCCAGTGATAGGCAGTGTGCTCAGATTGGGACGGTTTCAAGGAACCATATTCCTCCTCACAGTTGTCTCGTGACACTGCTGAAGATCGAGCGGAATTTTATCTTTTAATTTGTTGCTATCCTCTCTAGTGCTCTTCTCTCTCCTCTCCTATTATTTGTGCCGAACGTACGAACAGTCGAACACAACGAACCAAGTCTCAACCCTCTGCCCCTCATCCCTCAGCTAAATAATCTCAACTTGTTGCGGCCGGTTGAGTACGAACCGTGGGTTCTTCCGCATCTGCGTGGCGTGTTTCTCTCGGAAGTGTGATATTTCAAGTTGGGGAGGGGGGGGGAGAACAACCTTTTGTTATTTAATATCTGTGCCATCTTAAAAGAATCATATAGAGGCCGCAAGTGAGTAAAGCCTGCTGCAGTGAAAACTCCCGATAGTGAGGAACCTCTTCGAGGTTCCCTTATCGCCTTGGGATTGGCCTTTTTATATTCCCGCCTTCGATTCCTCCAAGTGAAAGCGCCACGCGTGATCGACAGAGCGTGCTAATAGCTGGCCTTGGAGCTTGGCTCGTCCATCCCCCGAAGGTAAGGCCCCTTTTGTATGCGAACCTTCTTACATAAGTGGCATTGGTACTTCCATGTGGGTGTCAAATAGGATGCCGCCCCCTTTTAATATTCGGTTAATGCGAAGTTCGCATTTTAGTGCTCCTAGCCTTGAATATCCCAAATGTGTATTCGATCGACAATTTGACTGTTCGACTAAATAGCAAAGTATTTCACGTCGCAGTGCGTTATATCGCGTTTTCCGAAAGTCATCTTACTTTCGAGTGGCAATACCGGCTTAAATATCGTAAATCTCTATAATTTTAATGAAATTCCATAGCAGCCTTGATGAAAGAATTAGAACATGAGAAAGTGTATGTTTTATTCTGTTAAAAAGTTAATTTTGCACGAAATGCATCGAAATTGTGTATTAGGAGAGTCATTTATTTTAATTGTAAAAAAAGGGCATTCCAAGATTTGCTGAGATCGGTGATTGAAGTGGCCTAATGATGCAAAGTAAGAAAGCGCTATGCAACATATATTTGGTTTAATATTATATTGCTGTAATGCTGACTGATTATAGGTTTGTAAAAAATGTGAACCAGAGGGTTGGTAGAAAAAATTTCATTTGAAAGAATTTTGCAATTATTATAATACGAACCACACGATAAACCTATGATTGGGTTATTCAGTACCACTTGTAAGCAAGTATTTAATGATTAATTTCTCCCATTATTTGATTTATTTGCCTGAGGAGGAATTCAGTAATATACTAGCATTTAATTTGACCTTCTAGGTGGCGATATTATTCCTCTAGCACTTATTACGGAGGAAAAAACAATCCGGATATAAGCGAATGTTGGCATGGTTTACTCTTGTCTTTGTTTACTTCTAGGTAGATCGCAATTGGAATTTTATCAAGCATAAGAAACATTATTTAATTTCTCTGAGGATACAAAAAAGTAGTTTTCCTCCACAGGAAAACATTTAATTCATTAGTTACAGTTCACAACTTCAACAGCGATTGAACTGCACAGGTGGTGGTAATGATCTCTGTAGACTCTCCGCGACCAACTTAACATCCTCTCCATTCTCGAGGTCGTTCATTTAGGAGAGCTAGGGAATTTAATGAAATAGGACTGGTCTTTTTTATATTGACGGGCATGGGTGGGAAAGGGATTTTAATTTAGAAGGGAGAATCCTACGAAAGCAATATAAACGCCTCATTTAAGCGATCAATGGGACTCAACTACCCCACTATTTGGAGTGCAGAGAGCTATTTCACCGACACCCACCAATAAATTAAGCTCCCTAATCCTTTTTGGATGGCCCGATGGTTTCAAAGGTATTCCTGAGCCGCCTTCCTCCAGCGGTTGACCATACGTTAAAACGGCCGTCGAATAGTCGATCGCCGGTCCTGAATACTTTTCGTCCATTCCACGTATTCCAAAATAGTTTAAACAAAATGTAAATCTACTAAACATTACTATTTCACAATTTCAACAAATGTGCTACCTAATCAGTATTTTTATAAAATGAAAATTTTCAGCGTGTCCCTTCCGAACGATCTCTTTATACTATTGGATGTTATTGTTAGAAATATCTTATGGTGACGTTTTCAAATTCTATATTGCCTTTATTATTGATATATTTATTAAAAATTAATGAATTTTACTTGAAATTTCTTACTATTATGCCGTGTTTAATGTGTGAACGTCTTTGCTATCCTTATTAGAATACTAAATCAAATAAATTTATCACCATATTTTCCTCGTTAAAATTTAATAAATTGTGCCTAATGTGTGCATCTGAATCATTAATGATATATATTCCGACAAGGATAAATGTAAAAATAAATAAACTTATTAAAAAAGACTTTGAGGCGAAAAAATAGTTTACTTGATCGCTTAATCTGATATGGTTCAATTAAAATTCAAAGAACTGCGGTAAATGCGACGACAGCTGTTATAAAGCAATCATCCTGTGATGTGCATCGAAATATCAGGAATTTTATCGCGTAAAAATCTGTGATCTGGTCGAGGAAAATAATTTTATCTTGGGCAATTCCTCTATGTAAATCCTAAATTCTTAAATAACGACTTTTAGTATTAAACAGGTGTAATTTTAAGAATCTTTCACTGAAATTTACCACTACCATTCCCTAAAAGTAAAAAATCACTGCTCACAATTTTATGAAGTGAGATACTATTAGGAACTTTCTGAATTGGCGTACTTGACTGGGCGTTACATTTCTTCATTGGCTAGAGTTTTCTCGTCCAAAGGATGAGTTTGTGGACTCAATAATGAATTTATATTTCCGCTTCCAAGGTTGCGTTCCCTTTCGTCGACTCGTCACATCGGGAAACCTTTGTTATTGGCGCGTGCTGGGAATGTTTTGAAAGTATAACCAGGCTCGGCGCGAACAGTGCCTCTTTCCGTTTGGTGCATTCGACTTCATGACACTTTTACCATCCACCACTTTATTATGAATCTAGGAGATTGGATGCGGAAAAATTATACGAATTTGAGTTCAGTTAGCCAAGTGGATAATGCGTAAATAATCTATGAGAAATTTGAGTTAGACCACGAGTGATAATAAACTACGACAACATGAATTCCACGAGGTTAATGGAGAATATTTTCTTCTGTAATGATTTTTCTTCTTTAATTAACTGCGTTTAAAATATGGGAAGTGGTTTTTTCGGGTTTTCTTCCGCGTGTATCAATTTTCCGGACAATATTTCGCCAACGTTCCAGTTGGCTTCCTCAGGTCCACTGAAATGAAAATAGATTGATTCAATTTTTCGAATTTGGCGGATGTGGACTCGACGAATCCCAATGAACCTTTTCCCGCGTTCGCGATGATAGTAAAAATTCTGAATCTCGCGGTATTTTTTTTTAATTTTGAAAATTTCATCCGATCTTGGTGGTATTTATCTCCTTTGAATAGCGATCAACTTCCATCAGAACCACAATATTTTTATCATCTTCAGTGGACCTGAGGAAGCCAACTGGAACGTTGGCGAAATATTGTCCGGAAAATGGACACACGCGGAAGAAAACCCGAAAGAACCACTTCCCATATCAAAAATCTCCGCGGAAGCCTACATGGATGCATTTAAAATAGATTACAGACAAAATAGTTCAATCGTTCAGTCTTCGTTTTCATTTATTCTAAGAATTTACCTTCAACTATGCTCTCTTTATTTTAGAAGTAAGAATTGAAATCTATGAACTAAATATTTCACTGGCATTTCATATCTGCTTATTATTCTGTGAATTAATATTGTTATCCATTCTACCTAAATCTTTAAGGTTTGATATAATGCTTTCAAAATCACTCCATCTGAAACACAAGTCCTTTATTAGGATTGACTATGGTTGAAGGATATAATCACTGGCAATTAACTTCATAGAATCCGCTAAAGTGACATTTAACCCCCATGATAACGTCATAAACGGGTGCGTTATCTAACAAAGAATGGTGCAAAACATTATTGATATATCCTTCCTACTGTTTGTCTTGATTAATTTGCCAGTTGGTAGAAAAGGCAAAATCAATTACAAAGTTCACTTATTTGGCTGTTTTTCAGAATGTCATGCCACCGGTTTGTCATCTTTTACCGAAATCAAACAAATATACTGAAAATAGGAAAAAGGTGCTTTGTTGTACTCTGTGGGCCGGAAATTTTCTTATCTTTATTTTACAGCAAATATTATAAACGCAAACCTTGAGTTGGCGTATTTTTATTTTATCGCCTTTATACTGCCCCATTGAGTTTGATGATATAATAAATCATCCGGTGAAGCCCTTTAACTCACGACCCACATTTTTCCGTTCATCTCGGAGTGGAAGTAAATATGTCCCTAGTGACCGGATGAGAATTAATTCTCGATGTAACTCATCCTAAAGCATTGTAAAGAGAGTCATTAGTCATGCTCAGCTCACTATCTTCCATTAGCAGCCTGAACGTTTCCCTAATTTGATCGTTTCGACGTTTCGTTTGAATACAAAGGTTGACGTATCCAGAAGATAATTTTAATAGGACGTCATCGGTTATGAAAAAAATTAATTTCTCAGTGCTATGGATCATTTTTTAAAACCAAAATTCTTAAAAATATTAATTTTTATTTATGGATTATTTTTAACCGGGATATTTGATGAAAAACTTAAAAATAATGGAAAATTTAGGTTGAAGCCACTCTGTCGACTGAGGTCAAACTTTTACATGGCTTTATGATATAAGAAGAAATAACAGCTCGTTATTCATACTTTAGCCGACATTTTATTCCGTTATCCGCTAGTTGGCCGACCAGCGCGTTATCTGCCGTTGTTGCTATTCAATTTCGCCCTACTTCCGTTTTACCGTGACGAAGATGGAAACATGAAATAAGCGTTGGGGATCCGTCCTACCGCCTGCTACGCATCTTTAATTCTCTAGCTCTCTTAACTGACGAAATGACTATCTTTTCATCGTTTTCATATCTCATGTGCCTAATCTGTAGACTAACCGTATAAATTTTTCAATGACACAATGATGACTAATGATGCACTTTTTTCCTTCTCTTGATTCCTGTTACGAGTTTGTCAGTGAACAATTTTCTGTGTAAGGTTTTATTTCCATATTTCAAGTTGGCTGCGTTCATTCCTAGTATTTTACTTATTTTTCAATTCTTCATTGTCGTATTTTTGTTCATAATCCAATGTAAAAGCTAACTTGACTGTTTTTGTATGGTTGTTTATTAATATATTACGAACTGGGTTGTATGTTTTAACGAGGCACCTTTTACTGGCAGTGTCAAATTGAGAAATAAGCATGCTCAGTTCTCATAATCTTGAAAAGGTAGCTAACCTAACCATGTAAGAAAAAATACTTTATCCCTTATTCACCACGAGTATACTTTTAAGAAATGGCCTATTAAGTTAATACGGGAGATATCTCAATCTGTTGATCCAAGCAATGTTAACTTCGAATTAAATATTTAAATAGTTTAAATAGATTAGTTAAATCAAATCAGGCATCTAAACCTAATATTTTTTTATAATTTCTCCAGTCTTGCGTGATAATTTAAGTCAAATAAATTCAAATTTAGCGAATTAGGGTTTTGTTAGTTTAAATTTTGCATCTGCACTGCAGATATTACCGCAACATTTTTTAATGAGGAAAACGTTGTTCATTTATGGTAGTAATGCTCGTACTAGCGCTTCGTGAAGTTATGATGGGCTAATTTTATAAAGATGATGATTAAGCTAAATGTTGCGTTTTCCTTTTGAAAAAGTCTCACTTCAACAATTGACAGGGCATGATCTCAGAAAGTTTACAGTGCATTGAAGTTTTCTTGTGACTCAAAGGGAATTATTACGGTACCAAATTATATTGGAAAATTCCACTTTTAGGATAAAATTAGAGAAACACCAGCACGAGTTCATGTGTACTCGTTCTTCACTCAAATGATACTTAATCATTACAACATCGAACCAAGGAGACGGAAAACATTAAATTAGCTTAAATATTAAATATTAATAAATTGATCAAGTGCAACAATAAATGCACCTGTATGATGAAAATATGAATGTGTGTACACGGTTGTACTTGATTGTATCTGGCTTAACATATTCAACTAAGATGTATATACGTATTAATATGTCTGCAGGCATGCAGATATATTGCCTGGCAGGGGTATTCTGTAGACGCAGTTGAAGATATTTTACAATTTGCACATTCCCATAGCATTTTTATACTTGGATGATTCCCTTATTGAATACGTTAGCTAATATCTCACGAATGAACCTAGTATTTAAAAATTTATCAATAAAATTATGTTAATGGATTTTATTCTACTGATTCCCCTTATAGCTTCAAAATTTAGCTATTAATAATGGAATATATTAATTTTATTTTTACATTAGATTGTTGTAAATCATCGAATAATGTGCATTACGCATGAATGCACTGGAATAGAATTTGTATTTAAATGAGTGTTGAATCAGGATTTATGAGGAGTTAGGCTCGTCTTACCTCATCTTTATCCCTTTGTTCGTACTCCAGGATGACCAAGAGTCTGAACAGTGGATGAGAGACACCTCATTAAAAACAAAAGATCGGAGAAGTAGATGTTTAATGGAGCGTATTTTTTTTAAATGCTGAAAATCTAATAAAAATAAAATACATCGTTATTAAGCTTCCTGTAGACTTCAGTTATTCCATGGGTTGTAATTCAAGCTTCTTCCAAGTAATTTCCGACCATCAACGTCATGTCAGTAAAAAAGGATTAACGAGCATAAACTTAAAGAGCTACGAAGATTTTCACGCAACCGGTGGCCTTTACATCTCCAATAAGAAAGACGAGGAGTAATCACCCCATGTGAAGGGTAATAGAGCCTACGGGTCCTAAGGTGGAAATCCTGAACAAGGTTAATACAGTTAGCCACCCAAGGCATATCCCTCTGGTAAGTGTCGATTTTTTTCCTAGTGCAGGTGAGTAAACCAAGACGTTTACTGCCGACAGTCTTAAAAAATATCCATGATAGGAGATTAAGACCTCGTAGCTGGTGATTTTGTTCATGATCGACTAAAAAAACTAGTAACAAGCAGTCTCCTAGGTTTGTTTACTGCAGTTTGTAGTTTTTCCTTGCAGTGACGAAATTTAAAACTGAGTACTTAAAGTGAGTGTCATTAAATACCTATTTAACCAAATTTTATTTGGATATATATATATTTGGACCACATACTTCCCTGGCCTAGAATCTCTGCGATTAATCCTAAAATACCTCTACTCTATCCTCAAACACCATAACTCCGCCGCCAACCTTTTTCCCAAATGTCCCTCCGCTACTTTCAAACGCCCCGCCAACTTATCAGATCTCCTCAAATCAACTAATCCACTCCATAAATCCCCGCCCCGTCCCAAACTGCCACTAACATGCCCAGCAATAAACAGCAACTAAAAATCACTAACATGCCCAGCAATAAACCTACATGCAAAACATGTCCTATTGTCAAAACCAGAATCCCATCCCTCTCCCAACTGCTTTTTAACTCTCGCCCACCAATTCCCTACTCCTTATGTACCTCCAGCAATGTAGTTTACCTTCTGAAGTGCCAAATATGCCCTGCCTTTTGCTGTTGAACAGTGTACCACACCCCTTAATGTTAGAATCAATAACCACCGGGCCTCATGCAAGAATTCTTCCCTGATTGGTATGTTCCCAATCTCCAAACACGCCTCCGAACAAAACACTCCCTTTGATCAATGCTTTAATATATCCATTTTAACATCCTTCTCACCCTCTGACTCTCCTCTGAAACTCAAAATAATAGAGCAAGCGTTCATCTGGCTTCTGGATTCCTGGAATTACCCAGGTATAAATATTAGTCATTAATTATCCCGATTTTCACATATTTTCATCCCCCCTCCGCTCCCAACACCTTCAATATTATTCCCACACTTCTAAAAATCCCCCTCCCAACTCTTCCTCTCGCAAACCTTTCCCCAACTTCCCCTTCCATTCATCGCTTCCTGCTCCTTTTCCTCAGTTCTTCCTTTCTCTTTCGTGATAAAGGTGGCTTGAACCACCTAAAATTCGTAAACTAGTGAGTTTCTTTTCTTTTTTGTATATTTACGTGTTTTTGCCCACTAATGCTAACTTCATATACATTAATATTTACATCCGTGAGACTTTCACATAAGTGTTGTATTTCTTGATAATTTCGACGGAAGTTAGCTCCGTCTTCCTCAGAAAAAACGATTCTACTGCCTGCTGGTACAGGAGAGTTGAGTAATGGTAGACAGAGAGAAGGGGGCGGGGGAAGGGGAGAACGGGAGGCAGGGAAGGGATGAAAGAAAGGGTCGGAGGAGGGGAAAAGAAGAGAGGCGAGGGGGAGGAGCGGAGATAGGGAAGGAGTGAGAGGGAGGAGATAGATTTAATGAACATTACGTCCCGGATTTTGATTGGCCTTGCAAAGTCATATATATGCCATTTCTGGAGTTTTGAAATCTATAGGGTTATCAGATGGGGGAAGAGACGCTAGAACGGAAGCACTGTTGCGAAGAATGAAGGGGATGTTATGATGGGAGGCAGATTTTGGGACCGGGAGATCCACGAACGGGGAGAAGGGATTCCACGAGGCGTGATGATTATTTATCCAGAGGATCAGGGATGAGGAACATTGGCCTATGTAAAAGGCCGGGCAGTTTAAGAGCCAGAAGATAGACAACATTCTTTTATGTGCAGGAGGGGTGAGGGAAGGGCGGGATAGAGTTAAAAGGTGGGATGGAGAGGGGTTGAGTAGGAGAAATTGGGGAACTTTTGCATCTCCCCCGATGACTTGGAGTGGGTGTGGCTCTGGGGGTGGGAGCGGAATTTGAAAAAGGTTTGGTGGAGTTAAAGAGATCTGCTGGGTTGGTGGGCCATTTGAAGGTGGTAGAGGAGCATTTGGGATGAAGGTTGGAGGAAGCGTTGTGATTTTTGAGGATGGGATACAGATCTTTGAGGATGAATTTGAAGGACTGAATGCTAGGGAAGTATGTGGTACAGATTGAGAGAGGGTGGAAGTTTGTGGTTGGGGGACGCTGGGGGGTGTAGGAATGTTTGACAATTTTTTTAGTGAGGAGAGAATCTGGATATCCTCGTTGGAGGAGGGGACGGTGAAGGTCGTTTAGGTATTTTTTAATAGATTCCAGATTGTTGTAAATACGGTTCCCGCGGATAGAGAGGGAGTAAGGGAGGGAGCGTTTGAAATGGGATAGGTGGTAACTATTGTAATAGAGATATTGTTATTTATTGGTAGGTTTAGTGTGGACAGAGGTCAGGAATTTGTTAATGGTTAGGTAAATATTGACGTGGAGGAAGGTGATCTGCGAGGATGAAATGGTGGAGGTGAAAGAAAGAGATGAGGAAGCATTGTGTTGGGAGATGAAGGAATTGAGGGAATCTATACTATGTGGCCAAAGTAGAAATAGGTCGTCAGTATATCGGAGCCACTGAAACGAAGGCCTTTGCAAGGCCTATCTACATCTAGGACTTCAAATCGTTCATTAAATCCACCTCCTCCCTCTCACTCCTTCCCTATCTCCGCTCCCCTCTCGCCTCTCTTCTCCCTTTTCTCTCCTCCAACCCTTTCTTTCACCCCTCCCCCGCTTCCCGTCCTCCCCTTCCCCCGCTCCCCTTCTCTTTCTCTCGCATACCTCACCTCCCCTGTGCCAGCAAGCAGTAGAATCGTTTCTTCGGAGGGAGACGGAGCAAACTTCCGTCGAAATTATCTAGAAATAACGTGCGAGTGTTCTTTTTATGTGTATCTATATTGTTTGTTGCTGTTCGAGTTTTTTATTCAAAATTTCCGTGTTACTTCGACGAGATCATCTATATATATATATATATATATATATATATATATATATATATATATATATATATATATATATATATATATATATATACACTTTTTTGGAAAACCCACAAACGTGTAATGTAAATTCACTGATAAGTCATAACAAACACAGAAACCAAAACACAAAAGAGGAAAAACTCACTGGTTCTCGAATTTTCGGTGGTCCAACCACCTTTCTCAAGAGGAATTAGGAACAGAACCTAGTTCTGTTCCTAATTCCTCTTGAGAAAGGTGGTTGGACCACCGAAAATTCGAGAACCAGTGAGTTTTTCCTCTTTTGTGTTTTGGTTTCTGTGTTTGTTATGACTTATCAGTGAATTTATATATATATATACATACATTTATATATATATATATATATATATATATATATATATATATATATATATATATATACATACATTTATATATATATATGTATATATGTATAGACATCGATGATGTAGAAGCATACTCAAGAGAGTAATACAACATTGGGACGCCACATTAGATCACAGAAATACTATAATTGAGAACACGTCAAAGGACGCTCATATTTTAGAAAGTTTGAGCCTTCGGCCTCCTCTCAGGCCTACTTCAGGTCAAACTCCTCTTAGATGATATCCATTTTATTTTTGTGTTCTATTGTGCCGTCCAAATATTTATATATTTTGTATATTTATATATATTTACTTGTTGTTTCAGAAGCTCACGGAGTGAATTCAATACAAAATTTGCTTTCCAAGTATCAAGTAGAAAAAAATGAGTTGCTAATTTACTACGCAGTAGAATATGAATATAGCAACTGACGGAGAAACATAACCTTTACGTCATCATTCTCTTCACTTACGTGATATTGATCTCTCATACACGAGTCACCCAATTTCAGGTAATAGTTCGAAAACATGTATAAAAGAATTATATAGCCATCGCATTTTTTTATTAGGACTTATTTTATCATAAAGAAGGTTAAACCATAACGGTAGATATTCATAAACGTTTAATGCCAGAGCATCAAATGATACTGATTATCCAATTCTGCAAATTTGAGTTTATATTCGCGGTTGATGAACCGACGGGCTAACATACTGGAGCCCTTAATATGTTTACAAAACATATTGCCCTTGCGGCAAACCCAAGAGGAACGGCGAGGAACACCTCGGTGTGTGTACCTCGGCATTATTCGTAAGCGAGGGCGGGGTCCAGAAAGATAAACTGCAATGATGAACTGCTTCGAGGAAAAGCGTGGCCGTTAGCTCACCCGCAGAGGTCAATAATTCTTCCATAATGCCGCGTGTGGTGGGCAGATGCTTATTCCCTTGTGCTTGGCGAATATTCCCGAACTGTGTCAAGGTCACCCAACACACGGGTCAACGGAACATCCTCAAAGTATTTAGATTTGGCGAAGAGTTGGCGGAGGGTATGTTCGATAAGGGTTTATTCTAATTGAGAAGATTAGAAAATAGTGTGTTCCCCCGTCAGAATTGAGTTCAGACGTCGGGCTCGCCTCAACTCCCTCAATATCCCCTCGGCTCCAAGGGGTCGGACAGGGTCCGCGAGGTAATTGGTAAATAAATTGAAAGCGCCCCACTGCGGGGCGTGAGTTTACGCGTGTGCCTTTGTATCCAGGGAACATCCCCATCCCCGTGGACCCAACAGTCGTCGTTTCGTCTCACCCGACCCAGAAAGTGCGAGGCCATCAACCGGCCACGGTAATTAAAAGTAGGGATGGTTTGATAGGTGAGGGTGGAGATCATATCGTAGCGATGGCAATTTGGAATTCACACACACACGGTGGGGGGTCCAGTATATTTCGTTGTTCCGCGTGTGGTTTCCCAGAAAGATCTGGTGGGTACGCTAAGGGCCACACGACTTGAGTGAAGATTGAGGGTGTCACCGGGAATCGATCCTTCTACCCACGCTACCCCACCCCCGGGACCATCAAAGGTGGCGAAATGCTAGCCGCAGTCTGGGACCACCTCGCGGGATGCGGCGGTGTCATTTCAAATTTCGCCTGCAACACACCACCTATGCCCGGCCGCTCCCGTCCTTCTCCCCATACGTCCCACCCCCTCTCCCCGTCGCTCTTCACGCGGAGGCGTTTTTCAAGGGGCCCCGGTCGGAATGAGGTCTCCATCCCCACCCCAGTCCCCAGGAGAGTTTGCGGTGCGGTGCTCTGGTGCGGTCCCGCTCTGGGGGTGCGGGCGTGAGGAGGCGCGGGAAGAGAGGGATCGTGGGCGGAGGAATAAGAGTGGGAGGAGGGAATCGGCGGGGCAGGGTGGGAGTGGAATGTTTAATGGTGGGCGGATGTTTGAGGGGAGGTGTGTGGGAGTAGGGGCGAAGAAGGAGATGGGAGTGAAGGGGTGGTCGGGGTCGATGCAGACGGAACTCTGTCCCCCCCACCAAACCCCTTATTCTCTCCCTCCCACGCCTCACCGCTCCCTCTCACAACTCTGCCGCCCGCCACCCACCCTCCTCTCTCTCTCCGCATCACCATCACCTCTCCAACCCTTAACACGCCCGCATGCACGCGGCGCCTGACCCCCTGGCTCCCATTCCTCCCCGACTTCTCCCTCCGCGCACACGCCAGGGGTCCCCAGGATCCCGGAACCGATCCTTTCCCACCTACGCCTCTGCGTGCCTCCCTTCCTCCTCTCTCTCCAACCTCCCCGACCCCTCCTTCCTTTCCGGCTCAATGTCTTTTTCACTCTATTTCACTCACTCTCTCTTTCTCTTCGCATTCCCCTCTGTAGACTGAGTGAAATTTCCTCCCTCCCGCTGCTCCACTACCAGGCGCCCGCCCACTCCACCTCTCTCCGCCCCATTGCCTTTATATCCTCGCCCTCCCGAGTGATGCTGTTGCTCCTGCCGACCCTCCGCTCGGCATCCTCCCCCTCCCTACCCCTTTCCCAAAATGCGACGCCGGTGTTTCCCAGTACCACCCGCCACGTGTGCCGAGGGGACAACTGCGCGGACGAGAGAGGAACATTGCATAACTGGTTTCCAGATTTGTTCAATTTCTCTAAATTTTGATGAAATTTATTTATCAAATTTTCTCGCATTTACAAAAATTGTATGTTTTTTCCCCGTATTTTAGCAAAAAAACATATGGTACAGGACGATATTGGGATATTCAACGTAGTTACTGAGGGGAGATCATGCCTTATCAAGGCTTTACCAGTTCTCGCCCTTGTCTTCCTTAATATTATTCCTGCACTGGAGTATTAAAAATCTTGTATTTAATGGTGGCTTTGATATTGAATTAAATTACGCGGTACTCTTATTTTTCAGTAAAGCATGAGGTTGATACTTTGTTGTTTACAATTCAGGAGTGTACTTATTTGTGTAACTGCTTCGTTACGTTTTTGTTACATTTTTTTCTGCAGCATAATTTAAGTCTTTTATATCATCACTGGACCAAAGTCATTCTTTTAAATGACTTCATTTTCACATTTTGCATTCTTAAAATTCATATGAACTTCATTATAACACATCATCCTCTGGTCTCTTCTAAGGATGGTATACTTCGAATAAGCCCGAGACAAGATACCTAGTTTTTTATTTAAATGTTAGTCAATTTTCCCGTGAATAACTAGTTAAAATATTTTACGCCGTGAGATCTTCGCAAAACTACTGGTAACACTACGAAGGCTAAGCATCACCTGGCGAAATTACGCAAAATAAGTATGATCGACTAAACTCTCGCTCATAAACGTTACATAAACCTTTCATCCAAATCAATGAACTTCTAGTTCTTCATAGAACACGAGATAAATGTGGATTGCCTTGGTGAATGTGATTAATTTTATTCAAAACTGTAAATTCTTCCTTCTCCCAAGAATATTTTTGTATAATTTTATTGGTCTGAGTCATGCAACAGGCGACTTTACCATACAGCACTGCGGTAAAGCTTTTAATTAAAAAATATCCAGTTGTGACGAGTCGAGGATCGTATTTTTTTAGCAAATCCTTGAGTACAAGGTTTTAATGGGTTCTGACCCTGAAATGGACTCTAAATATTGTTTAGACCCAAGATGACCTAGGTTTGGTGCCGTACCTATCAATCCCGCTTCACCTCCCTCCACCGCGGTGTCCTCGTCAACCCGCATACCCGTCATATCCAATAGTCAGCACCATCAAACCTTGCGCCGAGGTTCTCTTCCATTTCCCTCAAATTCTGTTTCCTCTCCTCTCGACCAACTCCGTGTGCAACTGCGAAACCGTTTCCCGCGCATGAGTTTAACCACACCCCACCTCCACCCGCTTCGGCATTTCCTATTCCCATCCATACCTCATCGCCATCATGGACGCTCAACCATCGGCAGTAGGTACCTACCCCTCGGGCCACGCCGCAATCGATACTTTTGTATTCTGAGCCAGACACGACAGCTTTTCGGAACAGGCTGAGGCTTTCCCGTTCGCCAAGAGCTAAGATGGGAGCAAGTAGGGTATCGGGGAGAAAGCGGAGGGGGGGGGGAGGCATTCGTGTAAATGACCCGCCTATATATAGCGACGCGAGTAAATTGGCGTACTACTCGGTTGGGGAGGGGCTGTTCGAGAGCGTGTCGTTTCGGAGATTAAATCATTTTATCGCAGCTATTATTGGCGATCGAGAGAGAGAGAGGGAGAGGAACGGCGTCTGTGGCTTTACCCATGCCGGGACAATTGTATAGACATTAAGAGAGGTCAAAAATATTTCCATGGGATGAAAGATTTTTACATCTCTTCCACTCATCTAATGTCGTCGCATTTGATCTCCTACCTGATTGAGGTTTAGGAAATGAAAGGTTTGAATTTGACAAATCAGCTATTTTCTTTAATTTAAAGACAGTAAAATCATAAATGATTGTATTTTGGGTACCTAAAGTACCATTTTTGATCTTTAAATCCTGTTTTACTGCAGTTTAATTTAAGTATTTCTGTGTGAATTAATGGATGACCAATAATTGATTTCTATTGGTTTATGATGGAGAACATTTTCTATTTTTTACTCTCTAACAGGTCACTTTCCTTCCTGCAATAACTTTCGTGTGAGAGAAAACATTAGATTTTTTAGTAATAAAATATTAGTTACTAGTAGGGTAATCAATATTGAGCTCAAAATCATCATCTAGATATTAGCTTGTAGCGTAAAGCTCTAGTTACTATAATTGAACCTTATTTTGAAAAGATAAAATTGCAATGTTTTTATATAACAGACGTTGTTAGTGTGCGTATAATTAGCAAAGAAACAGTTCAATTAATGTAACTGGAAAATTAAATACCATCTTGTAAATAGGACTGAATAAAGCATAGTTAAAAGGATATAGTTTCCTTTTCCGTAATGGGAGTTATTTTTGATTTTAATCCTTCTTGATGGCAGTTTTTATTCTTATTTATGAGTGAAGTAATTTTACATAAAGGAAAACCGCAACTCCTGGAGTTGCGTAATATTTATTTGGCGGAGCTGATTAAAAAATGAGCACTTTGGCAAGATAAGGAGGTGTTTTGTTCTTTAATCTAACAACACTCTAATCGCTTTATCCACAGTAAGTATCTCATCCAATCACAATAGTAAGTATATAGCCTTTTCATTGATTAATTTATATAAAAATGGTCAGTAAAATTGACTCATTAAATTGTAAATCTTCATTATTGGATTTTTGTGCTCGGATTTTGAGATAGATGGTGTTATATATAATTCTCACCCCTTTGAAATCCGACTATTCAACGTTTCGGATAAAAATCCGATCATATATTCAAAAAGTTTGTGAAATTATATCACTTTTTCATTGAGCCCATTTCAGTTATGTGAAATTATATTTAAACATGCTCTTCCTTTATTGAATCATTATTATCCATAACTATGCATTACGGAAGATTTTTTATTTAAAACTTGATAAGAAAATTAGTAAATTATTCTTTCTTTTTTAGCAGATTAGTATTAACTAGTGCCCGGATGAAAAAGATTAATTAAAATATTTTATTTCTGTCAGTTTATTATGAACCGCGAGTATATTAAATGCATACAGCTTGCAACGGACTAATTGTAAATTAATACCATTATTTTTGTGTTAATAAATAAAAGGATTGTATGACTCAGTTGGCAGAAAATATGCGAATCCGTTTTAATGGTATCATCTGCTGTCAGCTCGTTTGGTTATCGTTTTAAGGGCAAATGTGGTAGTTTCATTTGTGTGCAAGTACTGTTCATGGTTGCTTGAAATTATGATCAAACATTTTTATCACATTTCAGTGCCATTTTCAATAAATATATCTCTCTAATTTACATTAGGATAGGATATTATTTATTATTTATTGTGTATATTAACGTCAAGGACATACGAAATATTAATTCAGCACATTTCTAAAAGGAATGAAAACCATCGCTGAAAGAACGAGTAAAGCGGAAAATTTGTGCTAATTGTATACATATTATAGCGTTTAATTATCAAAAGTTTCAACAAGTGAATCGGGATGCTTATCATTAACGTCAACATTGTCCACAACTATTCATTAGTCACAACTCTCCTTATTGCATTGAAACCGGATATTTGCGAGGAGAGACGCGGAAGAATACTGCTACAACAACAAATGTAAGAGTACTTGCCCATTTTAAAATTGAGTATATTCATAAAAGTGCTTTGACTTGATCAGACCAGACGTTGGACGGGTGCGCGGAGCAAATATTAAATTTTTACGACCATTTGAACTAACCACCGGCAGCTGACGTTAAACGATCCCTGCCCAGACGGAAACGAGGGGCAGAGAGTCGGTGATACGAAAGAGGACAGGCACGGAAATAGCAGAACTAGGGCAAGGATTAAGAGGGGAGAGAAGAGAATGACGGGGATGAATTTTCACGCAACATGGATAAGGGAACAATTGAAATGTTTCGAGGGAGAGTGAGATGGAATGGAGACAGACCCTCAAGGAATGCGGAAGAGCATTGTGGACGCGACCAAATGAAGAAGTGGAACGTTTGAGCGGTGTCCGGTTAAGCAGGGACAACGTAAACAAAATTCCGACAATGGAGGACCGGAAAACAACGGTGAATATCTGACACGAAAACGGGGAAGGGAGAGGGGAGCATTCATGAGCTATCAAATGCTCACGACGATGACAACGCCTTGCGGTTCGTCTTATAATTCCAAAAGTAAGAGGATGTGGTGTTTAAAATTCCCTGAAATAGTTGAGTAACTTGCCAAGCTGGATACTTCATTGTAATTATGATATAAATAAGGCAAAAGATACCGTTTTTGTCCAACTGCTTAATTGAGGCACATTTTTAAAAACTAATATTAATCAATGGCCTTTTTTATTTCTCCCATCAAATTTTTGCTCTCTTATTGTTCTATATTATGGCTATATCTTAATCCAAAAGGCTGACAGATGTCCGTTGATGTTGTGTCAATTGAAGTGCTGTTCAATTTCATCATACTTTCTTTTCCCATTTAAGTTTGGAAGAAAGTAGTGTGAGAAAACTTAGGCGAGTGACAGGTAAACCAAGAAGAGCGGTGGAAGAGAAAACCTTTGAGATTGCACCAAGAGAGTATGAAATACAAATTTTAGAAGGAAATCCTAAACGTAACAATGTATTGCGAAAAGAAATTTTCCTTTGCTATTGAAAACAATTGTCACATAGAAAGCGAAATTATTTTAACTCTTACATCGAAAAATGAATTTTCTCCTATATGGGCTTACTTCCTCCTAAGTTTAAAATCTATCTTTTCCCTATAGGGGTAATGTGAGGTAATCCATAAAAAAGTATTTGCAATACAAAAAGCGAATGGGTTTAAAATCGTACTCCAGATTTTCATTGACCTCTGACCTCTGATGTATGTAACTAAAACTCGACAAATCACAAAAATGTACGCTGGAAAAGAGAATGAAAGACTTAGAATTGTAGAAAAATTCTGCAGGATAACAAGAAGTCTAGGTGCCATTATCTTATAGCATGTTCTAGCATGTTCCAGATACAAATAACATAAGATATTTTTCTATAAATACCTAAATAATATAATGAAAAACATCAAGAATGTTTGGACGGATTTTACCTCCATGTTCCACGTTTCATTCGTTGGCCGCACTCGCGTGTGATAGAGGATTAATGGGTATGTTTGTTAACCCATTAGCGTTAAGATCAATAGAAAGCGTGCAAAAGAGGCGAGGAGGGAGGTTTTCCAGGGATATAATCCTCACGTTGGCTAGAAAAACATCGCGCTTACCACTGTGGATTTCCCCGCACAACCCGTCAACGCACATTTTCTGCTATTAAAAGGCAGCAAACCCGAAGAATAAAAGGTTGCTGGGCACCCGCTGTCACATTGAATCTCGGCGCTTGTTTCGAATGCGTGCGGGTGAAACCTTTTAAGAATTTAAGTGAAATGCAAAACAGAGGATTCCGGGAAAAGTACGTGACGCCTGTCGGGCATATTTTGTTTTGCCTCACAGCTTTCAGGCGACGAGGTGTGATATCTATGTTCGCTGAAGTTCTGGGAAAATTTTACACAGAAATAATTTAGTAGATTGAAACCCGTGCTTGTTCTTGTTATGAAATCCAATACCTAAAACATTTGACATCAAGTGAATGAAAAATAAGCGAGTTAGACTCGCTTATTTTTCGCTCACAACTAAAATTTTCACTTACATCGCATTTACGACGTAGACAAATAAATTTGATCTATAAAATTATTGATAATAGTGAAAGAATTTGACAAATTGTTTAGAAGCATATTGTTTTTATCAAGAATTAAGTTTACGTTCTTTCGAAGGAGTATGCCTTTCGAAGAAATGCAGCCAGTCGCTGGCAGACGTTACGTAAATCGCACGGTGTTTCGACTATGATTAATGGATTTTGAGCGTCTTTCAATGTAAAAATTTGCGGTAGAATTATCGAAATTTGGTAACGAATAGTCAAGGAGAATTTTATATTGTGATCATTCATATGGTTCTTCGAAGTATGTTCAAGATAATGACGAAGATTTACATTTGAAATGCGTACAATCTAAGCGTGATACCGGGAAAAAATACCTAAACAAAATATTACTTTTCAATCAACGTAATTACAATGTCGTTGTCTTTACTTTGTTTTCATTCAATTGCCTAGGCGTCTTCGCCAAATGAATTCTCTTCTTTATCACTACGGTCAAGATTTGCAACTATAAATAAATAGCATATAATATTTGGTATATGTTGAACGTAGGGGATGTACGTATCAATCGGCCTGAATTATCGCTCCTGCTGAAGCAAGGTTTTGACCTTTTCATTTGTGTTCAAAGAGAATACTGGGGAAACCAACTCTTAATTCAATTAATTAAGAACAACTTCAGTTTAGTACTTATCTATGATACTATGATATTTTTCCTCACTTTTTTTGTGGGAGTGACGGAAGCCATTCTTAATTACTTGATTTTCCAATGAAGTATCCAATATTACATTTGCAGAAATACGTCAAAAAATTGAATCCTAAACTTGGGCGTCATTTTATAGAAATGGACTTAAATAATTATACGAACGCACTTCCTAATTACAATAGATAAGAGAATTGCACAGTGCAAAAATCATTCTCCTTAATCAGAATTCGAAGCAAGATCCCTCAGTATCCGACAAGTGTTTTTCTGTTTTGCTCTCCGGGTGCGTCTGGTAGTTTATGCTCCCCTTGGGATTCCGATAAACCACTGGATTGTCATTCGGTTACCAAGGGGCCGAATTTTCAGGAGTGGCATAACAGCAATATCCGAGGAGGAACTCAAACTCGTGACTCGTGGGATAGCAGGCGACCATTGACTAGCCTGTCCCACTTTATACGAGGGTCATCCGGAAAGTAGTACCCGTTCGTGCCGCATGAAGTGCTGACGACGCGAGTAGCCGCTGGACGAGGTCAGATAGCTTCAGTGGCTTGTCTGCCTTCTCTGAGCCAAGTTGCGTGACGCTAGCATTGCCTGTGTTGTTTCTGTGATTGTTTACAATGTTTAAAAAAATTGAGAACGCCGCCAGTTGTGAAGTGAGGGCAGTGATTAAATTCCTCAATGCAAGAAACGTTCGCCCATGTGATATTCATCGCCAATTAAAGGAGGTGTATGGAGACAATGTAATGGACGAGTCGTCTGTTCGGCGGTGGTGTCGCAACTTCAACATGGGGAGGGGGAACACACACGACGATGAGCGTTCGGGGAGACCGTCTGTCATTACAGACCCTCGCATGCTTACAGATGAGTACAAAACATGAAGAACTTAAAGAAGGAGTGACCCTGTATCTCAATGAGCTGGCGGCGAAGGACTATGCAGCAGGAATACAGAAACTTGTCACACGTTATGACAAATGCCTTAATTTGCTTGGAGATTATGTTGAGAAGTAGTTTAAAGTATCCTCTTTCAAATAAAATTTTTTATGTTTGTTAATATTTACTTTTGTGTCTTTATTTCACGAACGGGTACTACTTTCCGGATGACCCTCGTATGTTTAAGTTAGGTTTTAGATCTTTTTATCTAAAAAATGCAGCGTAAATTAGACAGGAAAAATCTTCAGTTTACATTTTATTTTTTTTTTAATATGCATAGGTTGTTTTTTCAATTCCCAGAGGCGGAACCGGTCATGGAAACATGTTCATATTCCGTACTTAATTAACGCCTGGCGTAGGCTGGGAACGTCTGCTATGTCACTCTCTTATACGGATTATTTCTATGGCTTCAAAGAAACAAGACTTCCTGAATTATTATACATACGATGTCAAAAGTAATCCAAGTCGTGTGCGTTTTGCTACAGTCTAAGAGGTTAAACCGAATGTTAGGACTCCTAGTTACACTTTTGTTACACTTTAAAAGAACTGCCGCAACAGATGTACTACAAACTTGAGTATAAAATTCATCAATGCAATCCTTGTGTTTACTGCGAAGCTTACTCTTGACGATTGGGTATTTGTTTTCACAGGTCAAGGGCCAAACACTTATCATCTAAAGATGAAACCACAAGATATAAAGGAAGCTCTCATGCAGAGAAAGCATATCTCTGACTCACGAGCAGCCTACTTATAAGGTCTCGTAACTCATATTTTTCTCCGAGTTCAATAATAATCAGTGATAGGATTTTATTGAAATGCTAAAGAAGCGATTGAAATTAATATTTTTTTAGTTCTACCGTTCTAAAAATGTGCGAAGGTATTTGCGCAAAAAACAGGATATTAATTTCACCTGGATAAGCTTCAATAGAAACTTCACGTATTAATTAATTACATGAGTACTTCAGAAGATGAGTCAAAGAAGAAACAGAATCGTCCTCAACTAAGTGTTCTCATGCAAAATATAGTGGTCCGCTAACATAAAATGGAGAAACTTTCAAAAACTAAATCGTCGGCATAACTGAGGGCGAAAAAAGATGCAAAATAATTGCAGCAGGAAAATCTGTTCGTGACATTTACAATATTAGATCATCTAAGCGACTGAAGTAAGTCTATGCCTAACTCAATTATTGATATAAGACACCATTCCCTATTAATTAAAAAGTAACTATTCGGTCATTTCAGAGGTTTTCGGAATTCGAGGACTTTACACTGAGATTTATCTCCTCATTCCATTCTAACGTTTCTCAGGTTTGAGCGAATAAGGTATTAGAGTTAACTTATTTATAAGTTGATGATGAGTCGTGTTTGATGTGGCGTTTCCTCTCTAAAATTCAGACAATTAAGCATCCTCCAGGCTGTTCAGTTGGCTAGTTCAACATGCGGAGATTAGGAGTCCCTGATATTTCATTAAAGGCATCCTTAATAAAATATCATTCATTTCAACAGTATGGAATGTTAACTGGAGCGAAAATGAATTTCCACTTCATGCATATCAAATTTAATTTGCATATTCACTCAAGCGTACTCAGTAAGAATAGGAAACTATTTCCAGGATATATTTTCTTGATACAGATTTTACGACTAACACGATTTCATGCTGTGCAAAGATTAACGTCCATCACCTCTAACCTGCGATTGAAATTATTTAGCCGCCAAATGCAGGGATTTTAACCGCTCAGTTCTTATTAATGCAGCTGTTTGTGCTGCAGTCCATCAAAATTCCATATGGAGGGTCTATTACGTTGAATTTTGTTGATTATAACCTAATTCGAGAGATTTAGTTCTTCAAATATCCGTTTATATCCTCCCTCCGATATTTTAAGGCACTTCTATAGAAGCATATCAAATTATAGAAAATATATAATTCAGTTATTTAGTTCGTATCAAATGTTGTTTTTAGACGATTTTAAATAAATTCATTAACATGGAAGCAGGGAAGAGAATAAGATAAAATTTATTACATTCTTTAATCATTTTATCCAAAGCTACAACACTTAACCTGTGTATACTTTGACACGTTGAAAAAATAATATTCCTATAATTCTCTACATAAAATAACAAGTTTTAGCCTGTGTTGATAAAGGCATTATTTTTCCTTTTGTAATGTCCTTTCCTTGATCAAAGGTTCTGGTGACGCAGAAGTATGTTAGCTTTCTATTTCATTGCTATGTTTCAGAAAATATTCTGTTTGTTACATTAAAATTATTCTTCGAGCTTGAATTATTTATTATCCTTTCCGTTGAGTTGTTACGTGTCAAAATTGATACCATATGGAAATATAACTATTGTCATTGGCAGTTCATTCGGATTGTTTCTACAGTCAACGAATCCCTGATTTCTTTTGATTCTCTGATAGTTTATTCTAATTTACCCTTTTTCTTAGTAACAATTAAAGATTGTCAGATGGCTCATCTTTCATCGTATGCCTTTGCTGTTTCATTTTTACTGCTTTAACTCTAATATAGTTTGGAATATCAAATGCTTTCTCGAAATACAATGGAAATAAAGCTTATGAAAATAAATGTTGATTGTTCTTCTTGCCGTACACGGTCATTGTAAGGGTTGAAATGTCTTCTTTCAAGCATCTATTTTCCTAGAGGCGAACTGCTGTAATAATAAGAATAAGTTCATATTCTGATCCATTCTCCTCTTGACTTTTTTTCGTTCATTCATTTCATTTCAATTCATTCTCAACTTTTTATATGGCTATGAATGTCACAGATTAATCTGAATTATATACTCAGTCTTTTTCCAACGTATTTGTAGTAACACTTAAGTAAAAGTATTACGACAATTTGAAAAGAACCTCTCAACCTGTCAAATCCTTTGCTACAGTACATAATTCTTATCTAAATCGAGGTCCCTCTTCGTTAACATGTATTTCATTATTCCTCTAATATTCAATTTAAAAATTCTTTTTCCATATAAAATTCTCTTCACGTGATATTTTCCCTATATTTCTCCCCTTACAGTCAAAAATTTACCCTCTAAAAATCCAAATACCTTTATCATTTTTATAAACTTTTTGAAGGACCTTTACAGCTCAATTCTCTTATTAAAATTTTTCTGCGATGAGTTATCTTGCAATTCTTTGTCTAAGTTTTTCATCTATATTTTTCACTTCTTGGCATTCAATGAATTATATTTTCCATCAGTATAATAGCTACCCTTCTTTTGTTCTTGTATTTTTCTCTTCCCTGCGTAATATCGATGATAAATTGAACGGTTTCCCTTTTTACAAATAATCCTGCTTTTGAATTTGCAATAAGTATTTCATTATCTTCCACCAATCCTCAGTTAATCCTGGATCTTTTACATCTTCTTGAGCTTCATATTACATTAGTTATGAGGATAATCTATATATTGTTTTCTTTATGTTTCCCAAATTCCAAAGACATTTTACTGTTCGATTGTTTTTCAGTCAAAGCTCCACATTTATCGCTGATAAATTTTATATATAGAGCTGAGTAGTTCTTGTAGTCTTTAAATTAATTTGAAAATCTGAGATTCACGGACATATAATGAATTCAGAATCATTTTCTCCTCCTCGTTCCACTCCATGGAATGTTTATAATTTGGAACATAGATATACCACACTGTAGAGAAACATGTCTTCTCTCTGAACAAATTGTCAGGAATTGTTAAATATTATTTTCAATCGAGAAATCAAATTCGTCCACTAAGCAAAACCAGACCCAGTATAATTAGGCATTTATATATCGTATACCACAGTTATTCCTTTCTTATTAGTTTATATACTTAATATCCATGGTAATCTTTTTCTTCAATTGCATGAAGATCGTTGCACTTATGCCGAAACTTTTCTGAAATATATTTCCCACCCCAGGATTAATATTCACGCATTAAGCACTAATAATTCTGTATTCTTTAGTTGTGATCCCTAAGGTCACCTTTTTTAGACAATCATATTTATATTTTTTCCATAGACATACAGGCTCATTTCTCAGACTCCCGCATGCATACTAACTTTCCATTCAACATCTCCTTTCAAGTAAACTGGCATTCCAGGAACCAGTCATAAATTGTTGTTTACCTAACTTCATTGACATACTCTATTAAGAAGACCTATTCTGGAGATGGAATGGAAGACTAGTTTATCTTTGGAATATTTTAGTCGACAGGGTTTCATCACGTCTGTTGTTAAATCAATACCGGAGAAGAGATTGAATGAGCTATTTCTCCTCGAAATGATAATGCAGTGGTTCTCTGCAGCCTTTCACTTCATGGTATTATATGCCTTGTACGATTTTTATATCCCTGGTGAAATGAGTTTTGCTGTATTGACCTCGACTCTCAAATCAGATGAAGGGCTGCTCCCTCCTTTGAATTTGATGGCGGTTTCTAGTTTGGCGGGAGTCGAACACCGAGTCACGACACCTTTATAAGATTTATTAATAATGTATGGCTATTATACCATGGAATAAATCGTAGCGCACTCTCGAGTGCCACTGAATGTTGTTCACGGCGATTCTTTGGGCGTACACGCTTATTTTTCAGCTCAAGTTTGCATTTATTAGTCGCCTACTCACCTGCAACCAGCCAACGATATCGCCACTGTAAGTGTAGGCAATGGTAATTATGAATTATCTTTGAATGAGAAGCATCATGTATGCATATGACATTAAATACTGGACAATTTGGTGTTATGTAGTGGAGTTATAGGTCTTCATGGTCTGGTCCTTAAAGGAGTAGGCGTAGAAGTATTCTTAATGAATAAACTAGCTGCGCTTTCCAGTTATTCGCACAGGTTACTCTAATACAGCGTATTTATTCGTTCCAACTCTGTATATTGTGGAAATTGAGGAAGTCTTGAGACAATTACATGAAATACTGGCCATAATAATTGCTCCTATAGAAAATTTTGTATCGAAGGGAAATTGGAGTGATAAAAAATTCTATCTGTTTTCATCATGTCTGCCAGGATTTGAAGTGGACAGCAATGTGGTCATTTCTCGGTGTATATAGTACATTAATTTATTTACTGAATTCTATGTAATTTATAGTATTCTTTTCCCTTACATTAATCTTAATGCGTAGCTTTGAATCAGACAACAAGGAGATAATTTATCCCGGTTAACATCTAGAAATACGAATATATAGTATTTTCAATTTAAGATCAAATTCTCGAGCATACAATGCACAAACGGAACAAATAATTCGCAGAATTAAATCACGTCTTTCAAAAGCTAAATAATATTTTCATCTTGATCATTCGACAATATTTAAGTATTTTAATATCCAAATCAGTTATGGGCTCTGCATGCTATTTTTAGGTTTCTCGTGGGATTTCCCACGCATTCTCATGGAAACACGTACGCTTTTCTTCTTTCAGGAGGAATAAATACCCAGTATGGGGTTTTGCAGTTTTTCTGTTGGATTTGTCATAAAAGCTATCTGTGTGCCAACTTTCAACTTCCTTGGCCCCTAGCAAGAGATCGAAACATTAGTGGGCATACGTGCATGCAAGTCTTTGACATACAGTGTACCTGTATGAGATAAAAAAAATACGCAACGGAGTGATATTCTGAACGTTATTCGACATTCACTCTCGCGAACTGAGGGCGCCACCGCGTCAACAAAGTTAGCTAAATCCCCGTGAAATTTCAATTTCCACTCTCTCGTCTGATGAGTGACCAGATTAAAACCCATTGGAAATTTACTTTTCCTCCCCCGCGGGTCCCCCATTTCCCACTACCGTACATATTGATGCCGACCTTTATCTTGCCCATTTTGATTGGAGGAGAGAAGGTTTAGGAATGTACTCGCCAGGCATAGTTATTCTGGTCATATGGGTTCCCCTTTTGTCTTTTTCATCCATAATTTCAGTTGTTCAGGATAGGGCGTGTTTCATCGTTGCCATGACAAATATTCGTTTGTCTCCCCGTCGTCCTGTCCCGCCCCACTCCATGTAATCCTCCTTCCCACCCCTCCGACCTCTAGAGTTCTATTTCCAATAAACAAAACCTTTCCACGCTCCTCCTCCGTCTCGCACCCACCACCCTCCTCCCCCCTCCCGTCTGCGCTGTCATCTCCCCTCCCCACTCGGCTTTCACCACGACCACTCCCGGCCCCCACCACCGCCACCCTCCCAAGCCCACTCCGCCTTTTTCCTCCTCCACCCCTAGGCACTTTCACCCTCACGCACGCACGAACGCACCGACGCTTCCATCTCCCTCCGACCGACGCTGGTGCCGTGGGCTTCACTCTCTCTCTTTCTCTCCCCGCCTCCCAGCATCACACCTCCCACCCACCCCTCGCCCACTCCCTCACCACCCTGCTCTCCCGCATCCCCGACCGCAGCCATTACATGTGTTCAATCTCCTTCCCTCTCCCTCTCTCTCTCGAAAGCAGAGCGTGCTACGAGGGTTCCAGAGGGCGGGGGACGTGAAGGCGAGGAAAAAAAAGGAGCGTCAGTTGGGTTGTGAGGGTAGTGGGAGGGATGGGGGACCGCAATGCAATCTCAGCGTTCCACCCCGCGCGACTCCGCGTCCACCACTCTCCTACCGTCCTACCCCGTGTCCTCCACCCATCTCTATCCCAGTCAGGCGCGCTTTATTTATTCATTTATTATTTTTTTTGAAAGCCACTCCGCGGCCATTGTCCTGCCTCAAGCATTTTCAGATTGTCGGAACGTTCCTCCTCGACAGTTTTGTTTTCAACTTTTTTTCTGTTGGTATTAATGCATATATATATATATATATATATATATATATATATATAGTATATGTACACACACATTTTTTTACTTTTACTTTAGGCTAAGTTTAGCCCTCTCCGTCGGTTTCACGGCGAAAACTCTTCGGTGTCTTGCCCCATGTAGCCACTGTTATCGCCCGCCGGAGGAATAAATGGATGGAAATAAATAGCCGAGATAGGGAAAAATCCGCCACGTATTTTGGGACTATTTGGAGGAACATTTATTTGCCGGATTTCAGGTCCTTGTGGGGAAATTGCGAATTGGTGGGGAGACCATTTGTGCCGCTTGGCGTTGTTGAGCAATTAGGAGTGGAAAGGCAGGCATTAGGAAGAGGGGGGGGGGGCGTCGAGAGTTGGAGGTTAACAAAGAGAAATCCGGAATTATTTATAGTGAAAGGCATGTTGGAAGTTCGACGCCTCAACCAGACGCTCAAATAAGGGTAGGAATGTACCCTTAAAAATCCTCGATCTCCGGAAATTGAATTCGTGACTTCTACGTGAAAGGGGAGTACACAAGGTTTCACATCGATTTGCTCTTTTTACGAGATCTATTGCCATTCTCGTTAGATGATAAAAAAAATTGATGAACAATCAAAGCGTTCAATTTTATTCTCAGGTATTATTGAGTTCATGATTAATACCTGTATATTGATGACTGTGTAAATATATTGAAAACAGAATGTCTTGATTCATATCTGAAATGTTACCGTGCCACGTTTATATCCCCTTTATTGATTTTGTGTGCAATGACCTCGGATTAATCTTTTAATTGCTACTTCATCAGCCAGAAGCCATTAAATGTGCGCAAACGTAATTAAGAAAACGCTCAACATGATTTATCTGACTTACATAAGCTTATATTGTCAATAAAATGCCAAAATATATTGTAAAAGAGAATGATATAATAGTTACAATTAAGCATTTTAATTCGTTAATCCTGCCAATTAACTTATTTTGGAATGGTGACCATAGAAAATCAACGGAAGTCAGTGGTTTTCATGAATTTGTACCCCTGTCCTTCCTTTCCTTTTTCAAGAAGGACTCGCATCCGTGAATGTAGATACATAAATGAGAATCCCTTTCTGAATGTGAGCCAAGACCTCAAAATTTTGGATAATTTATGTCTAGCTACGTCCCCAGATTTCAATATTTCTGTCTCCTCTGTTTGAAGCTGAATTATTTTACCATGCCACTGGTAATTTTGGGCATGAAAAGAAATTACCCTATGTGTTACTCGGGGTCTTCCTTTCATGGCCTAGGTATGAACCCTAGCTGCTCCCGTTAAAGTTACGTTCTCGTTCGTTTGAATGATTTCAGACCCAATATCTATATTATTAGTATGCTGCAAGTGCATTCTAACTACAAATTCTCGTTTATCTTTGCTCAATTTTATCTTCATAGAGAATTCATGACCATCGCCGATTTCACGCCCACGACCTTTCACACAGGATCACGGAACGAGACCTCTACTGGGAAATACCTCTCATAAATTATTCTCGTGTCATCAGTATAATTTGAAGACGACCTATAATGCATATTTAGTCCATCAGAAGAATATTTTTCTTTATTTATACCAGATATTTTTGTAGAGGTATGGACTAATTCAATTGACTCGTGAAGATTTCCCTAATGTTTGTGTTTCCAGTGAAGGGAAGTATGTACGACAGCATGAAAATAACACATAATTTCAACCTGCACTCTCGAAAAAAATAAATAAAGATCGCAGCATGACCCATCTTATCAGGGTAATAGCAACCTGCCGCGCAGACGTCATCTGTAAGATTACACGAAAGACCTCCAGCGCCACTGATTATCACGGCTCGCCGCCACCGTCCAGAGGCTGCGCTAGTGAGGCGTAAAAATAAAGAAAGGCCTTTGAAAAGAGCATCTAATCTTCGGAGACGCTTCCGGGCAAACACTCTTCTCTGATGAAAACGTGTTTTCTAAAACCTCCTCCTATATTAAAACGCCTAAATATGCTGATATTGATAAATAAGAGTGAAAGACCTTGATTTCTTTTCTTCTCTTTGAAGGAACTATAGTTTCATGGTGTGCAACCCGTCCTTAGAAAAAAAATTTAAGTGAACTTTTAATCACTCCACTGTTTTCAATCAGTCCTCTAGTATTTTTATTAGATGAATCAACATCACAGGGAAAACTTAGCCACCTATATATCAGTGTATGTCAATATTTATTTCATACGTATTGGCTTAGTGGTTCAACTCTGATCTACATTTTATAGTGCTTCCAAGTGATGTGCATTTTGTTATCTTTGCCTTATTCCGCATTAGCTATGTACCATGTTTGATGACCTTTGATACATTTTTGCTTTTCTTCTCGAGTCGGCGGTAGGCTGTTGTATTTGGCTGACCTTTGCATTTGGATCAAATGACGGCTTACGAATTTGTTGCTTCAGACGATCTCTCCGAGACGACGACGGCTAGGGAAAGGAATCCGGGCCTCGTTTGGCGCACTTCCCACTGACGCAAATCCCTATTTTTCAAAATAAGCATTTCCACGACGGACGAGATAAACTAGGAACGGATATTTAAGTGCTTTTCCGGTTGGTGAAAAATATTTTGCCAGAGCTGGAATCCCATCGAGGATCCTTTCACTAAGTGCCAGCGAGGGAAATGTCATTTTCCATTTTCCCCCAGAAAAAATATCTCTGTTCCAAATTATCGAAAGGGATAATTGAGATACAAAAACACATAGAAACGATCTCATTTTTTTGTTTCCAAATGGAGACTGTTTTTAGAAAATCGTCCCAAAACGGGCCTATTTTATCAATGTCTTCCACGACGCGGTTAAGTGACATACGTATCTCAAGGAAAAATCCGCGGATCGGTATCTATTTTAGACTACAACCTTGTTGGGGAATGAAAACGAGTCCCACCCCTTGACCACTGGAAGCCTCTTTGAGGTTTTGTATCGTCACGCGAAGCTTCAACAGTAAGATCTGATTAGCTATCCGCTTCACTCTAATCTCTGATTGGTAAAATATATGATACAATGCTTCTAAATTTCAGACATAAAAATGAATGAAGAGTTTGCGTCAAAGCTTTTCCCTTCGTACCTGTTTTATTAGCGATTTTTGATAAATATCGATCTATGAATCAATAGTTTCATAGCATAATTCTTTGACCGACTTCTCCTTTTGTTTTTAAATTATTACAAATATTTTATTCTACAAGTAAGGGATAAAATGTTTCACGAATCGTGTATGGAAACCTTGATTATTATTAGCGTTAACTATTGCGGAAATCACTCTTGTTAATTATCATTTATCTCCAATATTGAAAGTTTCTATATAGTTATGCCTGGACATATGCGGTTCGTTGATTCTTATTTCTAAAAACTTCGAGCAAAATTATATATCTGGGAAAAGTTGGTCGTGATTAAATTACCAGTGAGCTTAACTTACTATATTATTTTCGTTTCATTTACTTAATGAATATGTTTAGGAGATTATAAAAGTTAAATATCTTTATTTCTGCTACATTGCCGGCTTTCAGTCATTATCCAGTCGCAGTTTCATGGATTTGAAACGTTTCTCCGGAATCGAGCCTCTTTCTAATTAATTCACTGCCTCTCTCACTCTTTAAACCCTTTTACGTTTCGCTAGTGATGCAAAGCTGAAATGGTTTCTTTTATTTTCTCCCACTCGTATCACTCAGCTCCTCATCTCTCACTCTAATTCGGTCCACCGCCCACTCGAGCGAGATGGCGTTACGTCAACTAAAAGTGACGCATTTCCTCTCGTCGTCTCCCGTTTATGGGCGCTTCCTCTTCGAAAAATCATCAACGGCCTGAATAGACCCCGTCGGAGTTGTGAGGAAATTGATTTTTGGAGTAGGTTGTGCTAAACACGCTGTGCAACGTATTGGTGTGGCGATAGGGAAATAAATGTTGATGTTTGAACAGGGTTTAACTGAGGAGTGCTCGTATCTCGGATGTCACATGGATGTTAAAAGTGTAAGTTTGGCGTAGCCATTTAGATATTGAGACAGGCCAAGTATCAGTTATACCAAACGCATTATTGACTTTCGTAATACTCGGTTTTCATCATTACAGGTTAACATTACCGGATATCAGGTTATTATCCTTAGTATTTCAATCCTAGGATTTATTTTCTGCAGCCCTACATTCTACTCTATTCAATGTCAATTCCCTCAATTCCTGTTACCTTCTCTGTTTTACGTCTTCTTAATTTTTTCTATGTACATGTCCCTTGGTCTTCGTTGAATCTACCCTTCTATTTTTCCCTCTATTATATTCCTAATCAATCCATTGTCCCTCATTGTGTGTCCAATCCATATATTTCTTTTTTACCGTAAAGTTCTTAAATATGGTCCAAACCTATTGTCCTCTTTCATATACTTTCTCGTTCCTTACTTTATATGTCAATTAAATCTTCAGCATTATCCTCAAGCACCATGTTTCCAAGGCTTCTATTCTTCACTGGTCCACTTTTCCAATGTTCCAAGTCTCAGAACCATAGAGCGCCATGATCCACAAAAACGTTTTGACGAATTGTTTCCTTGTTTCCAACCTTAGGTTCTTTGAGCATAACTTAAAGTTACCTCGTCTTCATGAATTCGTTCTTAGCTTCGGCTATTCTTCGCTAGATGTCGGTCGAACTTCTTCCATCCCAAGTTCTGTTGCTGCCCAGGTGGATGAAGAATTCCATTTGCTCTAGTTTCACTCCTCGAATTGTAATGTGTGCAGTTAGTTTCTCTCTTTCACACAATGATTTTAGTTTTCTTCTTCTTAATGTTCATATTAATATTATTATATTCCTCCAATACTTGGTAAATATATTTACTATAGCACTTAGAGTTGCTTGCAGATCCTCTCGCGTTTCCGCCGCTACTGCGATGTCATCTGCAAACCGGAGCATGTTGATTTCTTCTGCATTTACCTTGAGTCTTTTGATACCCAGTTCTTATGTTTCTTTCATTGCCTCTTCCAGATATACGATGAATATTGCTAGGGACAGGTTGCATCCTTGTCTTACTCCTTTGTTAATTTTGGCTTATATTTTTCTTCCATTTTTCGTTTGCATTGTTGTAATCTGATTCTTGTAGAGTTTATGGATAATTCTTCTGTCGTTGTAGTCTAATCCAACTGCTTCTAGTGTATTGAACATCTTGTTCCATTCGACGTTTCCGAGGGCCTTCTCCAAGAATACGAATCTCGCATAAAATGGTTTATTTACGTGTCTCATTTTTTTCGGCCAAAACTCTTAAGCTGAGGATTGCCTCTCTTGTTCCTCGGTTTTTCCTGAATTCGAATTGGTTTTCCGGGAGGTTTTCTTCGATTCTTCCTTCTATTTCTCGGCTAATTATCCGAGTGAGAATTTTCGATACGTGAATCACCAGGCTCAATGTCCTGTGTTCTTCGCATTTATCTGTTTTTGGTTTCTTCGGTATTACAATTACTTTGCTCAAAGTCTTCTGGTATCTTTCTGCTGTCTTAGGTATCCTTGATTATTCCATAGGGGTATCTTTTGCTTTGAACCCAAGTGCCTTGATTATTTCTCCGTTTATTTTGTCAACTCTTGGTGCCTTGTTGTTTCTCAAATCTGCCACGGCTCTCCCGAATTCGCTTCTTAATATCTGCGGACCCCGATCGTCGTTAATTATCATGCTTTCATCTTTAATTAAGCCATGTTGTATTGGTTTGGGAGCTTCATAGAGCACTTTAATGTATTCCTTCCATATATTCCCAATGTCGTCATCTACTATTAGTATTTTTCCATTAGCCGCTCGGATGTTTTGCGATTTTGTTTTTCTTTCTCCGAATTGCCTCTTCACTAGGTAATAAGCCATTTCCCTATTTCCTTTTTTCATCTTGTCATTAGTTTCCGCACAGCAGCTTTCTAACTATATTTCCTTTGCCTTCTTGCACTCTCGTTTGACCTGGTTTCGAAACTGTTTATAGAATTCTTCTTCACTTTCATTTCTTGGATGCTTGTGTTTTCTTCTTTCGTTTATGAGACCCCTTATTTGAGCTGTTATCCATGATCATCTGCAGCTTTGATAATAATAGATAATAGACTTCATTTCTTTCCATCGACCGTCAGTACCGGTACAGTACTACTCTTATGACGGCCGTGATGAACTTTTCTCATGTGCTGTTTTCTTCCAATATCTTTGTGATCCATCTGGGTTGTTGTGTCACTTTCTTCATCTTCTTGTATCGCAGTCTGTTGTCCATGATCTCCAGGTTGGGATCGCTATTTATGTCTGCGCCGGGGTAGCTCTTACAACCTTGAACTTGGTTCTTGTATCTCTTCCTGACAAGGATGTAGTCAATTTGGTGTCGTGCTTTGTCGCCAGGCACCTTCCATGTGTATCTTCTTCTCAGATGTTGATCGAAGATGGCATTTGCTACTACCATTTTTTCCTCGTTGTAGAATTCTGTCTGTCTCTCTCCCGTGGCATTTCGTTTTCCCAATCCTAAATATCCCACACTACTTTCCTCTCGCCCCTCGCCGACCACAGCGTTCCAATCTCCCATTACTATGAGGTTTTCCTTCCCTTTCACTGTTCCTAGAACCTCTTCCAGTTGCTCGTATACTTCTTCTATTTCCTTAACTGAATGGCTGGACGTCGGCATATACACCTGTACTTTCACTGTACCCGTAGGTACTGCATCTAACTTTATATAAAATGGATACACCTTTATCAATTTCAAAAAAATAATATTTTTTTCTAAAATCATACCGTTCTAATTTTTCTAGTTTATTGCAATTTTTAACGTAAATTTGGAAAGAAGAATAATTCTTAGTTTAATTTCAACTAAATATTATAATGTAATTCTTACCAACTGAAATTATTCAACATTTCTCCTGCCGTATTAATGATTTTAAAAATTCATTTTCCATAATAAGTTATTTTGAATTATTCCTTAATCTTCCTTCGTCTCACTTATTTTTATGAAGTGCCTAATATATTTCTGTTTCAGAGTTACCTGAATCGCATTGTACTCCCTAAATGAGTCTCTTCGGCGTGGTTATATTTGTAGGCGTTCTTTATTTATCTTGATTACATACAATTAAAACGTCTGCGTTCATGTTTAATAGAAATTTCTTTACCAAATAGACAGGACTTTGGTTTATCGCCACATATATTACAAATTCATGTCATTCTCCTTTCAAGTTGGATACCGATATACAAGGATGATCTGAAAAGTTTCCGACCTAACAAAGATACAAGACATTTTTGCTAAAATTGTTTAGGTCGGAAACTTTTCAGACCATCCACGTTCCTTCTAAACGCTGAATGCCTGGGAAAAGTCTTCTTAAATTGACAGAAGGGTGAGGATTTCGGTATTCTTGATGTGAATTCAAGAAAATAAAATATTTAAATTTATCCTTGAGCAATATGCGCGTAAACTCTTCATATTTATATTGTAAACTCGACCCTAAAATAAATCCTATTCTTCTCCTATCTTCTCTAGAGAGTGTCGCAAACGAGAGCAGCCAATGCAATGTACAAATTTATAGGCATGCTATTGTAGAGAAAAATGAGTGATTCATTATCGATATTCTGAGGTTCGTAAAAGGGCTCTCAATCTCTCTTTGACAGGAGGAATTTGTCACACATAGTCGAAGTCGCCAAAACGCTATTTGGGAACGTCGAAATTTCATCTATCTGGGGGTCAATAATGACGCGTAACATGTTTAACTGCGCATTTATGCCCTGTCTTTAAATCAATTTCATTATTTGAATAATTTTTCTGGGCTAAGTATAACTGTTATCATGTGTGCGGTTGTTCAATTTTTCCTCCCATTTGTTCTCCTTTAGTTTCTATGTCTTGCCGCCCTCTGATTGATGTTTAGCTGCAAAGTTATCCAAGTGATTTATCGAAGTCTCTCGCATATTGCAGAGAACCATCGAAATAAAATAAAATCCCCTCTTTGAGACAATCGATCGGCGAAAGAAAAGAATTGACAGGCGACGAATTGAAGAGGTATGAGTTGCAGTAAGAGCAAAGAAATTGATGAATTATTCAGCTGCGCATATTTATCACTCCCCATTACAGCTGCGTTCACGCAGGAGCAAAATTAAGGTATGCAAAAAGCACCCCGAGTTTTTTTTTAGCTCCTGGGGACATCGCGAGCTGAATTAATTTCTTTGACGTCCAAGTTTGAAAAACAAAAGAACTGCAAGTCAGATATAAAAGGATGTTAAGCCTTCAACTCTGTCTTTGTTATTTCATCCAACATATGTTGGCCTAAGAGCATGGACCAGTGTAAAATTATTTCTTCAGTGATGATGACATTACTAAATAGTAAAATTTATAGATAGAAATGATAAATTAATTCATGAAGAGTAATTCATGAACTTTGAAAAGTCTATTCAATGAATACAGTATTGCTGGCGCTAAGGAGATAGGGGCTAAAAGAGTCAAATTATAATTATATGAACTCTGTGGTGATATATTTTGCATCCCATCATATATTTTTATGGTAATCTGCAATGTCGGTAACCTCTTCACTTAACCTCACTCCTTCAGATCAGTAAAGTGGCCAACTACTAGACAAAAACTGTAATTATCATGTCTTATTCACAGTAGGCCTATTGATTAAAGGGCCTGAAGAGGAAAATTTGTCAGGAAAACACGTTACTTAATCAGTTTTATCGCTAAGCATTGCTGAATTTAAGACAGCAAAATAATAATGATGACCTTGATGAAAAAACTGAAAAAAATCACCTATAAATAGCTAAACCATCGCCTTTATTCCCGTAGATTTTTGTTTCTCACTGCTGGTTGCGATATATTTTTTCGTTTTTGTCTCTTTTCAATTACGATCTAAGCCCGCATTTCAAGGCGTTACATGTTATGTTACATGCTTCAATCCCAAAGTAGATTGTTTGGATGAAGGATAAATGCATTTGGGGACGTAAAATGCGATACCGTATCGAGCCAGGCCGTCAAAACATGTCCGTGCAATATAATAACCGCGCTAACGTTTGCGCCCTACGAGCGCTGAAGTTATTTTATTTATCCCTCTTCCTATCCCTTCCTCTTGGCTCGGTAAGTAAAGTGAGAAATATCCAACCTCCTCCTCCCCTTCTTCCTCTTTTATAGCACACTGGGAATTACGTGTCAGTAAAGCTCGGATTATGACTCACGTGAGGAGTCCGTCGTCGCAAGGCGTACGAGGAAAATTGCAGCCGTCGATCCGTCGCAGAAGAGCACTAGCTTTACCCGGAGGGTGGGGAGGGAAGGAGAAGGAGTGGGGTGAGGGAGTACTGGGCAAAGAGGAGGGAAGCGCGTGACGGGGGGCGAGGGGGAGCGAGGGGGGTTGGGGAAACCCAGAAATTGATTAGGTCTCCCACCCTTGCGGCCATAGTCGAATAACGATCAGCACCAAGTGAGCACCGAGAGAGCCAGTTGAAAATGTTCATTCTCGATCGTAGAATTTGCTCTCAGTCATCTCTTCTCAAGAAAATATTAAATGCATCGACAAGTATAATTATTGGGAATTCATTAATATGATGACCCAATTGTTACTGACCCGTAGGTATTTAGGTAGACGATGACTAAGGTTTAACTGATATTAAATTAACAAGGGAAGTACAAAATGAATATGGAGAGCCGAATGCCTGGATTTTGCCTCAAGTCAATAACCATACTTATGCTAATGCATTTATGAATGTTGATTTTGGTATTAGAGATTCTGATTCCTATATTGTACTCGGTTATTTTTTAGTTTTTCTTATTTTATGATGTACTTAAAAACGGCGGCGGAATGTAAGTCCGTTTTTAAGATCATAGTTGATTACGAGAAATGGAGATGATTTATTATCCTAATCGGCTCAGTAAAGCTCACTACGTTGAGGAAATATTGAAGCAATAGCAACGTTTTTCTATACTAAGTACAAAAGCCATGTTAACTATTAACTTTTGAATAGCAAACGAAAGGTGATATCTCGAATGATATATTATTTCCTTTCCTCGAACGAGGCAAGATCAATCATTCTACTCTATTAATATTTATCGATATTTGCGTTAAAATTGTTGGCGAATTTTTTAATACAAAATACAGTCGATGATCTCGTAACTTTTTATAAACTTAAGGGGACTCCAGTTATAAGGGATGGTTAAAAATTAATCCAAACCAAGGTCTTCATATGCCATTTACATTGTACAACATTGTCACTCAAATAGGTCTACAGGAAAATGACGAAACGTCCTGTTTTGGAACTTAACCGGATTATCTTTTGGCTTATTTCTGACATACAGTAGCCACAGTACTTCATTTTCAATGCCCTCAAAATTAATCACGAGCCGGCCCATTAACTCTGACATCAAGACCAGTAGAAAGCATGATTACCATACTGGTACATCCTACCGCAAGGCGTTGTGATTATCCTCACCTGTTTGTCTCTGCATGCTAATGAGTGGAAGACCAAATGCGATCGTCGTTTCTTTGCTCAGCTGACGTTTTGACCTTACGTCACGACGTGTGCTCTCTTCCTGAAGGCCACGCAGAAACGGCCGCCATAACTTCCACCATGATAAATGTTTAGCTTTCTTTCGGGACTTATTAGCACCCAAGCTCGCGGAAGTTTTTTTAATTACCTTTCCCTTTGCTCTGAATATTTTTAAGCATTTCCTGAGCCACCGCAATGTAAGCTTTAAAGTAAAGAATCAATAAAACATCCATTTCATGTTGAAATTGGACAAAGGCAACACGATTTTCTTTAAATTTAATTTGAATATTTTATTTTAGAAAGTAAGAGAGGAATCCTAATTAAAGTTTACATTCAAATTATTATTTTTATTATTAGAGCAATTAGCTGTACCTACTTTTTAAAGGTTCCGGTAGATGTAAAAAAATAGTTTATAGTCAAATAAGACTTATAGAGTTGATTGAGCTCTAAATTTCCTTGCCCACGTCTTCATTTTATTAGTAATGCTACGGTTAATTTTATATGGGTGCTTATGCACACAAAGAGTTATTATTTTGAAACCAGATAAAGCTCTTTTGTCCGTGAGCCTCCATCGACAGTCAGATAGTGTTCAGTCCTTTTCATAAGATATCGATAAAGAACTACGAACATCTTAGCAAAACCAGGTTAGTATATTTATGTTATTTTAATTCTATGATAAATGTCGAGATTGTGGTTTAAAGATTCCCAATGATTATAAATAAAATACCTTGTAATTTTTCGCACGATTTACTTGACATTTTTAAGACAATGTTCAATTAGAATTGTCTTGAAAATGACGTGCAAACGTCAACATTGCGGTCGACAATATGTGGAATATCGTGTGGAAAGTTTCCAGATATACTATATTTATTTATACATGGCATTTAACAACACTAAGCTAGATAAAAAAGACACTTTCCAAACGTTTATTAAGATTTGATCTGATTTAAATCATAAAACTTAAGTTAGGATTAAATAAAGTATTATTGGCCAAAGTTTTATCATCTTTTCTGTAATTTTTGACTTCTTTTTAAAAACGTTTTTCAACGTTCAAGTCATACGTAAAAGTGCAATATACGATACGAGATATGCCAAAGATACGAGCAATCAAATACTCTTTTTCCGCTTTCATTCACTTTGTGATGAAACGAAGTACTGTATGTAAAATAGGTAAGTGTACACAATATTTGTTTACAATAATGAATCAACGCTTTTTATTCAAGGTTACAAATTCACTTTCCAATTATTTCACTTCATTACTTTGAATTTTAGGGTAAACATTATGAGTATTTAGTTCAAAGTCCCTATAAAAACGGGGTCCGAGACGCTGCTGTGGCTAACGAACTGCCTTCCCACCGAGAGGGCTCGGGTTCGAATCCTGGGGACGGCAGATATTTTTCATTGGTATCCAGATCCCTGCTTGAAGTGCATTGTGGGAAGGACTTGTATCACTCCGAGTTCGCCATCCGTCGGGTGGCAATTTAAACTACGGACCCCTTGGTGCCTTTCGTTAAGAGTAGACTAATGCCGACGCCGGGTTGCTCTCCACCCTTCCTCCTCTCCCATCCATCCCTAATGGCATAAATGACCTTAGGGAGAACTAAACACGAAGGATATCATTCGTTTACTTGATACCACTAGGGGTATTGATTATTTCCATTCATTCACATTTATGCGGATTCATTTTGTCCATTTGACCAACGAAATGATTTCACTTTAACAAGTGAACGGAACATCACCTTTACGATTTCGACCCCATTATCATTTTCCAGTCTCCTTTGACGTTTGTGCGACACCCAGTCCATGTTTTTAGGGTGTCAATAATAGAGAGCTTGCCGCGGGCATTCACAAGGGTGCACTCCATGCTCGACCGGTACATAAAAGAGTTCACTGCGTACCTTGAAATGTTCACTAAAAGGAATGAGTATGAGAATAGAGGAGGATGGCATCGGTCCACTCTTCAGCGGTGTTGTGCAAACTTCAGTTGACCTGGGAATAGTAAAAGCTTAAAAAGTGAGCAAAAACGAGCTCTAAGGTGTGTCTGTGAGTTATCATTATTTTGCGTCGATACAAATTCAAGCCAAATATACAATCAAAGATTTAATAAGTAACTTCTGTATGCGTCCCAAATCTGATTCTTACTGTGGTGTCCTATTTCTCAAAATGTAATTTTATAACGGTGAATTTCTCCTGGATCTTAAATTATAGCTTAAAGGTTAATTCCATTATACAGCACAGCTCCCCCCTCAAATACTTTATGCAGATTCAAATGAGAAATGGAAAAAATGAAATCCTTTTCGGAGAAAATTTCAAATACTCCTTTGAGCGGGCTATACATGATTATAACTATAAGATATGTTTTATACTAATATCTGTAAATAATTTAACAACGCTTGTTTTTGAAAAAATATGTGCAGGAATGTTTTTTAAGTCCATAAATAAAGCTACGAAAAGTACTAACATTTTATGCCAACTCTCTTAAAATGAATTCAAAATTCTTTGTTTGGTTTAGTGATATTCCTATGTGAGCCACTTGTATTTTTCAGTTTCCGGCAAAGAATTTTGCCAAAGTGTCGCTTTAGCGCTTTAGGATGCACTTCACAAAACATAATAGCACTAAATTCACAGCAATTAATTCAGACACATTGATCTGGTTATTCTTTCTTTTCGAGACACATTATGCCTTATAATGGTAAATGATAATATGTCTGGGACTCCAACGTCCCTGTAACCAGATAATTCGAAGATCATTTGATGACATGACCATTTCCGATGTCGTTAATGTGCCTCCTCTCTTTTTCCGACTATCTACGTCATTTGTTTTTCAAGTTTAATCTTATGGCACCTAGATTTTATCTTTAACCTCATGCCCTCACTCATTATTCATGCAGATGGCATTATCTCCCATTTTCCTGAGAGTCCTTGTTATCATCCAGGAAGTGGATTTTTCCCCCGCTAGAATATTAAAGCACTTCGGATAAAAGACGAGGCTTGGAGGAGAGGGGGGTCAATATGTTGCAGATCGACCCAGATAATTCACTCCTTTCATTCCTCTAGTACTTTAATACTTCCACTCCCTCTTATATATATATACACACAAACATACACATACACACATACATATATATATATATATATATATATATATATATATATATATATATATATATATATATATAGATGATGCGGAAGTACTCACGAGAGCAATATAACTTTTGGACGGCACAATAGAACACAGAATAAAACAGATAACACGTAAAAGGACACTCACACTGTAGATGATTTAAGCTTTCGGCCTACTCCGAGGCCTTCTTCAGGTCAGACTCTGAGTCTGACCTGAAGAAGGCCTCGGAGTAGGCCGAAAGCTTAAATCATCTACAGTGTGAGTGTCCTTTTACGTGTTATCTGTTTTATTCTGTGTTCTATTGTGCCGTCCAAAAGTTATATATATATATATACATATATACATATACATATATATAGATGATTTCTTCGAAGTAACACGGAAGTGTTGAATAAAAAACTTAGACAGTAACACACAGCACGAGAACACATATAAAATATTCAAAATGGAACGATCTTCGGCGATGCACAAATACATAAAAACACTGATATGGATTTTTAAAACACTAAAAATGGACATTCACATAAGTAATGTTGACGTTTCGACGGGATGTCCGTCATCATCAGATGAAGATGGCCGCGTCGTCATTTGATTATGACGACCGTACCGTCGAAACGTCAAAATTACAAATGTTAATGCCCTTTCTTTGTGTTTCTGTGTTTTAAAAATCTTTATATACATATTTATTTATTTAATGGGGCCACTGCATGACCTTCCCGTTCTCTCTCCTGTTCCGCGCGGTCTGCTTTATGATGGAGAGGGCATCACCTGCTTGCAATATCGCCCAATTTCCGGGAATGCAGTTCCCGCGTCGGCCCTTGGAATTATTTATCTTCCCCATCACGAATGTATGCCAAAGTCTGCCCGAGGGATTTTGGGTGAATTCCGCAGGAGTATGGAGCAGGGGTGTGGAAGTCGCGAAGGTCAGCGGCGGCGAGATCTCTCGAGAAGCGGGAGGAAAAAGTCCACAAAGGAAAAGGAGTGGCAGAGCGAAAAATAGATGTGGTGGAATGATCGCAGAGGAGAGGGAGAATGAGAACAGGGAGTTGCTAGAATGCTAGAGGCAGCCCGGAGGGAATCGTTCACCTACCGACCAATTGCAGCGACCATGGAATCCGATGGGGGGTACTTAAGAGTTTTCGTTATTCTGACGTCATATTCTTTTCCATCCTTTCAAAGCACTACACATTTTTAATGCTAAAAGACGACAAAACAATCACTAAAACGACCAATATTGTTTCTTCTTTTTCGAATTTGTCTCCTTTTCTGGAGGCCATCGCGATGGACGAATCTCGCCTCTCTGACGTTTCTAAATGGTAGAAAATACTTTGACGATTGTCTTAATCTGAAACTCGACAGTTCAATTATAATTCAACTCTTGTCCTTGTTGAATGACGACTGGTTGCGGATCCCTCAAGTTCCCCGAACTTCTTAAGCGCTAACCTAGTTTCATAATCGGATAAAATGTCTTCTCAGGCTTTGTAGGCCATTTGTTGATTCCTCGCCGAATCTAATGCGTTCTTATTCCTCTATCTAAAATAGTGTTGGTGGCTTATCACGCGAAAGCTGACGTCATTTTCCCTTTTTAGGATCGATAAATGATTGGACGATGCATAATTACTGTACCCTTGAGCATACGAGGTTAGACCACTTGATCCTTTCTTCCAACTGACCTTATTTGTAGGTACGAAAACTGAGATGAAGAGTATCAAGGGAGACATTAGCCGCATTCAGCACTTATCTACACCAACATAATACCCCGCAAACCGCCTCTGGGGCAATTGGCGGGGGGTGCTATGTCACCGCCCCTAAAAGAGAACAAAAAGACCAGCAAAATCAACGTAATTATGCAAACCTACATCCATGTTGGCGTTATTCATGAATAAAAACCTTTTTAACTTACCCGCATGTAAATACATATATTATCAAATATACAGATAACGTAATGAGCGACGAAAGGAAATTCACCCTCTCTTCCCAATTTCACGCCTACCGATTTATCCTTTTTCATCTCTACCATATTCCTTTTTTGATCATTTCATTTCTGCCATTTTTTTTAAAACTACGAATATTCCTACATTTTAAAGAATCTTTAAACAATTTCAACCGTGGCTTGTTTGGTCTTTCTCTTCGTATTGAACTATTTTCTCTTCTTACATTTATCTATATCCTTGGTGATTTGCCTCTCATCCATTTTCTCAACATAAACAAACTAGCGCAGCAGGCCTCTTCCATACTGGTCAATTATATGTGCAACGAATGCTATTTTTCCGCAACTCTATCATTCCTTATCCTCTTCCTCCTATTTTACCAAAAACGCTCTTCTAGTACCCCATTCCCCTCACTTTAATTCAAAGCTTATATTTGTTTATGCTAATGTGGGGATGAGCCAACCTTTATACACTGTTACATTTGCTGTCTCAAACATTTTCATTTTGTCATATACTCCACATACTACCAACAAGATCTACTGCCATGAGTACGTGTTTTAATTTCTTAGTTTTTACTACCATCTGTTACAAATATTCAGCTACTATTTCAATTATTTTTTATGCTCAGTAACATGGTAATATAAAAAATTATAATTGTTTTGAATACTGCACTGTTGACTTATTATGCTTGCTTGATAATAGTGTTAAAATCTAACACAAAAACTTGTTATAGGGTGAGGATTACAAGGTGGAGAGTAAACTAGCATTTGAATTAGCATACTCTTGTAGAAACTTCATTCGGTGGCCTTCTTTGCATGAGTACTGATCTTCCCACGACACTGAAGAAGACACCGGAACGACCCGTATGACTCGAACCCGGTCCTTTGACTGGAAGGCCAGCTAACAAGATAAGTCGATTCATTTCTTCAGTTGCATTAAATGTTATCCGTTTTGCGTTAAAACATGACACCCACTTAATCATAAACCTAGGTTTTCTTCTTTTCGTTCCTTATGTTTCTTATTCGACAAACTATTGGAAGATGTTATTTTACGCAAAAGTTGGCATCGTTAAGATTTCAGCGAAGCTGAGATACGGCTTGTAAGATGCAGATAAGTGGATGTAAACGTCTGCAAACACTGAGCCTTCTTCGTCATTCGGCACCGGGGTGCATATTTGCACGTAGCCGTCTTGCCTGAGTCCCCCTTATCGCCACTGTCGGAGCGTCGGAGAAGACGTCCGGGGGAAGGAGATGAGGGAGAAAAGATGGGCGAGCCCCGCTGTTGGTCCTCCCCAGCTCGTATCCCCTCCCTACTCCACACCATCTATCATGCAAACTTATGGATTTGACTGGCGAATCAATTATGCTAAATAAGACACGCCGGGGCAAAAGGAGCAGGTCGGTGGGGAGCCTAGCTCCCTTGGGCGACAGTGTTATTGAGGTGGGAGCAGAAGGTCTGTGAGTGGAAAGAGGAGAGGTTTTTAGAAGGGTGTGACCTGGAGGGTGGAGAGGTGACCATGAAATTTGAGAAATGGTTTCGCAGTGCACCCATTCTCCCGACCACGCGTCAGTTCCCTGTGTGCCAATTCCCATGGGCGAGTCCCTGACCGACCGAGATCTCACTCGATTCACTTGCAAGGTTGATTTTGCTAGAGCCTTTGAAGACCTTTTGAGACGACCAATCAATGAGACCAAATAATGTGTCATGCGCACCAAATTATCTAAGCCTATTTTAATGGACGTAACTTATCTCAATGCATCTCCATGCCCGTTGAAAAGAGAGAAGATTAATTTTTGCTGGTCAATTATATCAATGATAAATCCCTTCAAAAGTCGAGTAATTTCACGAAGGCTTAATTGGAATACAGTAAGATAAGAATGATTCTTTTGGTATTCTTAAAGAAAAATTTATTGAAATGCAAATGATGCATGGTAGTGACGCGAGTGAATCGACTTAGTGTCTGAAAGCTTGTGCAATTTAATATCGTCTGCTCAACTGAGATGTTAGCAAGAAAATTCAAGATCAGATGTTATAAATGATGACTTTTTCCATACAAATATAAAAATCTTCAACAGACTTGAGTAAAATCGTCATTAATAAACCAAAAATGTGATAATAATAAGTAGGTGTTTGGATTTCAAAAACGTCATTTCCCAAAATTTCATCAGTTTCCGTTACTGCCAAGTTTCATTAAGTAATGAGTGGTAATGTTTTTTTTGTAGAGCCGATTGCCTTGTTAGGTCCCAAAACAGTTGATTGACAAAATCAATGTTTGATTAAACGTCAAGTTAAAATTACTAGTCATTATTCCCGTAATTTGTGAATTCTCATAAGAAGTTGTCATGAATTGTATTAATGCAGTGATAAATGGTACGCTCCGGACAGTTAAAGATTCACAAAAAGGAAGAAATAACACAAAGTGAAAAAAAAATTGATACCAAAAAACAATAAATTCAGTTTTTAATAAAGATTTATTATTTTTCAGGTCTTCTTAGCGATTGCCTGATTACTTTTATGCTCTATCTATTCTTGGAATTCTGCATTTTCTTATTTTATCCTGTCCAAAATTCTTGCCTTTTTCCTTCCCCTTCCTCACTTGCTTAACATTTTCCCATATCTATCACAATCTTTAACATTTCATCGCTAATCAAGATGCTTTGTATCCAACTTACATGCCTCTATTAGATTTTTCCCTACACTCATCGATCCTCCCCCGCCATGCCTATATTTCTTCGTTTGCTCACTTAGTCGTTCACTTAATCTTTTACACCCTTTTCTACACAGGAATCTCAAAAACCATTAATCAACACTAACATCATCTTGCCTAAACAAATAGTTTTCCGTGCCGTAAGGAAATCCATACCATATCAAAGTTTTCTCTAATCTTTTCTAAAAAATTCTACTCATTAATTTCCCTCATTCATGTAAAAACTTCTTTGTCAAACAGAATATTTTGAAATACTACAACTTTGAATTCAAAATCAACTCGTATTTTGGTTCAAGACAATTTCAGAATAGGCAAACTGTTGTTCTACTTAGTCTAGTGAATGGCCTCCTATTTTAATGTTTGAATTAGCTCCCCCTCTTTCTGAAAAACCTCAACAGCTTTGTTTACGCCATTTATCATCCCATGTCAATCACACTGATGTTCTAATGCCCTCAGAAATACTTGTAGTTCCTCGGCTCACTGACTGACTGAAGTTTGATCATGCGAAAAACAAACTGATTTTATGACTCTCCCCCGGCGTTATTTCCCATTTCCAGTTAAATTAGTTGAACTAAAGGTTGATAATGGACGCCCTTGCCTCATTCCTATGCCTAGTACTATCCATTCTATCTATCTATCTATCACTCGGACTTTGGTAGTATCAGATATGTACAGACTTCGGATAAGTCGCCTATCCCTCCAATCTACTCCATTTTTCTACAATTCATTCATTAACTCTACTTAGTTTGATATATCAATTCCTCTTTCGGCATCTCATACCAACAAACAAATACCCTAATGAAAAGAGAAACTTTATAATTCCACATAGATTTATTCCACAGAATCTATGTGGCATTATAAAGTTTCTCTTTTCATTATGTTAAGTCGATTCCATGAAGTCACGCCCGAGACAACGAATTAAACAAATACCCCCTTATTATACTCCATCTTCTCCTCTACAAGTGACCTCATTTCTGCCATAGCATCACGCATGCCTCACCTGTTCCTGAACCCAAATTGTTTATCCCCAAAATAATCATTTTCCCTCCTCTCCATCTTATCGATAATCCTGAGAACCAATTTAGCTGCGGGACCAATGAAACTTATTTTTCTACATTCCTCATATATTGCTGCCTTTCCATTTTTGGAATAGGAACTACCACTGATCCTACAAAATCTCCCGCCCGCCTTCACGATGAGGGAGGAATCCCTCATCGTGAATGCTAAGAATCACTAAAAAAAACTCTTCCATATTTTTCTAAACCCTTTAGCAGTTCCAAGGGAAAAAATTTTGCAAAATGAAGTTTTTTGGCCTCAGTTAGCATATTTATTGCACAGACATAGATCCTCTTATATTCTTTCTACTCCTCTTAACTTTTTCCTGGTTTACTTAATAACTTTCCTGACGTACCTTTAATGGTGTTCCCGCATTTTCCCTTTTTACTTTCTAATCGATCATTCACACTGTGCATATCGTGTAACTGCTTCTCCACCATGCTTCTTACGCCCAATAAGTTTACCACCTCAGTTTATTATTCAACTTTGTTCATTCTTCAACCTAGCTCTATGTTTTGAGTATTTCATCATCTTATCTTACCTATCTTTCTACTCATCTCGTCAGTAAAAATGGCTCCCATGTCTTTTTCACATTTTCAGCTCCAATAGTTTAGTTTGCTGCTTTCGATATCTCTTTTATGAAATGTTCCCATCTTTCTTCAACTGAGCCCGTCTTCCTGTCATCACTCATTTTTTCCTCTGCGTCTTGTTGCTTTTTCTTTTAATCCCATTCAAAGCTTCTACATTCCAACTATAATTCTTCTTCCTTGTTTTATCCTTTTGAATCTGACATTAAATTTCATTAGCACTAAACTTTGATCCAATCGGTATCATTTTCTGGGAAGCTATACGAATCAATCACACTGTTCCTAAATCTATGCCTAACCGTAATATAGTCTACCTGGTATGTTTCCCCGGACTGAGTTCCTGAGAAGTTTCCGCATATACGTCCAACGTATATGTCCAAACCAGGTTTTTGCTATAATTAATTACTGTCTCCTATTCTTTGAACTCCATTGCTCCTCTCCACGGTCATACTTTGTTCCTAAACTGCACTCTCCTACCACCCTAACATCTCTCCATTTGGCTCCGTCGCTTTCCAATCCCTCATCATTATCAAACATTTTCCTCACGGAACACCCACGATTAACTTCTTTGATTTATCGTATACCCTGTTAACTTTTTTCTCCTCTGGTTAGTTTTCGGCACGTAGAAACGTGTAATAACAAGGTTCGTTGATATAAATTTTAAGTCTACTTCTAAAATTCTACCACTAGCATCTCAGGCTCTCAACATCGACCTAACATTCCAAGTCCCTATTCTAAATACATATAAATATTTGTAGATCGTCACTTTTCTGTATCTTGTGCATTTGCTGTCAATTTCACTTCGGAAGGATTTCGTAAAATGAAGACCGCCAGAAGCCTTGCCTTTCCCAATGCCGAGCACAACACACTGCCCAGTGGCCCGAATACGACAGTTGCCAGGGCTGATTCTATATTTTTGTCCATAATAGTTTCTTCGAATTGACGTGGTTGAAGTTAAACTATTGTGGTGGTTTCCCATTAATTATTAATTATTATTTCCAATTAATTAAAATTCTCAGTAATGTTTTTAACGTGACAGCAACACCCAAATAGCCCCACCACTGGGATCACACGCTTTTGCATCCACCTCATTGAGGAACAGACGCTACAAGAACAACCTTTCATCTGGCTTCTACTCTCCCAACCTACCTGGCATTGGTGGGCTTTCCCAAGAACATTTATCATTGCTCTTGCCAGCACAGCTCTAGGGGTGGTCAGAACGCACAATCTTTTCCAATGCGTCAAGTTGTAGCCCATGGGAGGGAGTGCCTAATGAGATTTAAAAGATAATAGATGGGAGGATTTTACAAATTTATTCCATTTGGTAGGTATTGATACTTACGCGTATCAGGTCTAATTTACCCTTGTCTCTTTTAATTTTATCGGCAATCAAACGATAAATTACCGAGATTATCGAGGCCTATTAAAGGAAATGTTTTAATTAACTGATTAGTACGTATTCATGGAAACCTTTTTACAGCAATTGCTTGAAATTATGTTTTTCATGATAAACAAAACGGAAATTAGAGAATCCATAGTGCTGTTTGGTTTACCTTTGATTCATAGTTGAACGAATTAAAACAAGTGGACATTTTTTCCCGAAGTTCATTGGTTTCTCCTCGCCTAAATGTTTAATTACAAGCGCAGAAAAAAATTGAATTCAGAACATTGAGGTACTATCTATAGAGGCCATGCTATAGATGATCAACTTGAAGAGTTAAATGACAAGCGCACCATATCAAATTGATATCTTGACAAAGTATATTCGAAAAATGATTTAGACTTCTACTAAGGATGCGTTGTCATTGTTAGGTCCTCTCAGAAAGTGGATTTCAGTATATAGAACGAGATAAAAAATAATTTTGAGTAAAAATCGACTAATCATTATATACAATTATAATAAACTCGATGGTTTCAGGCTTCACTTTGTGGAAATCCATTCTAATAAATCAGAAGAGAGATGGTACTTTTTTTTCACTTTAACTAGGACTTTAAATAATAAAGTGTGGAAAAAAGTACCATCTCTCTTTTGATTTATTAAAATTATAATGTTTTAATGCCTGTTTCAATAGGGTTTTGGAGTTGAATAGTTTTATGTGACTGGTTGATCGTACAGTAACTTGGCACTGTCGTTAAATTGATGAAATTAGCTAGCACCAAAATGCCTCATTATCTCATACACCGCTGTCCAGCTTTTTAGTAAAATCTTTGATACTGAATTGCCTGTCATAGAAGATGTCAAGGAATTAAAGAACTATCTTCTTGTCAAACGGGTAGCAGAGACTTACATCTCTCCCAAATATCCCTTTCCATATCGGATCCACTTTGAGGCGTGTGTTGTTCCATCTGCTGTTCCGCCATTGATGACTTATGAATTTACTAATTTGTAGTTACTTAGAATAGCGTGAATTAACTTTCGTTGCCAAAATACTCGTCACTCGATGACTTTAAATTTGAATTAAAATCGCCCCAATTTAATTGCATTTCCTTGTTTGTATAATGCACTTATTAATCACTCCAGCCCGAAAGAGCTTGTTTGAATCCGGAATGTAGGGTGGACAACTCTACCATTCGTACAGCCGTAAATCCTACTCTTTTAAAAGCGGTGAAAGGGTGAACCTGTTATTAACTGTTTACGAGTGCGACTTCTTCCATGTTTATGAACTCTGTATCAGGGTTTTAATCACGTACATATTTCATTCGAAATTTTTCTGTCTCGTAAATATTCCACTCGTCGAGAAATATAATACTTAGGAAACTAGAAAAGAATCTCAGCGAGCAGAAGTGGTTAAAGTTGAGGGGTGTGGCCTTATGCACTCGGTGGCCTCTGGGAAAGTTAACATAGCAAAGTAGCATTAATTAGGGTGATGCGTTCGGACACGCCTATAAATTCCCTGGTTGTCGTCTTTCTAAGTATCAATCGATAAGTCAAGAGTTATAAGAATTTCCATCTAAAACAGGCTATATACGTGATTTCCCACGCTTAGTACTTAGGAGGAGGTTATCTGCTGAACACTCACCTATCAAATCGAATTCCGTCGTATATTTCAAGCACGGAGAGATGGTATCACCGTGAAACTTCGAAAATAAGGTTATGTTTAGTTTGCATCGGAAAAAGTTCTGAGGCAGTCGGTTGATTTCATCGCATCGCTCAACTCAATCTTCTTCAGCATAACGTTGTTTTTTCCTTCAATTTCCCAGTTTATTTTTTCATGGAAATCCATTTTGGAGGCAAAATTCATGTAGACCATATGAAAATCCTTGCGCGCTTCTATGAGCTTAAACTCTTTTCTCACTGCTCTACACAACGGATGTGCAGAGTAGTTATCGAGAGCATAGTCAAGAGAAAAGTGCGAAGTCTGTCCGTTAAATTTTAAAGTTTAATCCGCACTCTTTCGCGTCTATAGAAGTCGTAAATATTAGCTTGTTTGGGGCTCTTTGTTGATGTAAAAGGTTTAAATTACAAATTGTAGTGCATCAAAAATGCCAATATTATTTTATGCCTTCTATAGATCTGAAGATGTAATTAGCTAGTAGTGGTCCAATTTTGTAACATGGCGCACAAGTAGAAATAATAAATAAAACACAATTTAAATTTCTTTAAAATTTGAAATACACTTTTTTGATCATTTAGGGCCAAAACGTTACAAGCGAAAAGCATAAATGACCATTTTCTGTGTTTTTACAATCATCATAACAGAAACGAGCTCTTACGGATCAAAGGTTTAAGTGTATCTTACAGCACCAAGAAATGTTTAGCGGAAGGGAAGTCCATTCTGAACAATCGCAATCTCCCATGAACTTTAATTATGCTCGCATCGAATCACGTCAAAATTACCTGCGGGATATGATTAGAGGATCCTACCAATATTGACTCAGGATCAGGACAATCAATTCTAGGCGCAATTTAAAGATTTATTAGAAAATTTTAGACTCTTGAATTACGTTTTCAAATTTTCCCCATTTATTCATTTTAATATGACATTAATTCCACATCTGTTTAATTTTTAATACGCTAGAAAATCTCGCCACTTTTATTTAAATTATTTAAGGATATGAAATGTAGAATTTTTGAAGCAATCCATGAATTAACTCAATTTCTGAAATTTCCATGTGAAGATTTTGAATGAGCCATGTACAGTGGGGAAACATCCTTGTTTTGTAGAGAAAGGGAAAGAAACTTTTCAGACAGAATGATCAAATGATAGGTTTTAGCTGGCAAACCTTATTTATATGCGGGTGTACGAAAGTATATTTTTTGAGGGAACCTGTTGGAGTAGTTTTAGTCGCCCGGCGAACCATCTCTTGAAACTTGCACGGTCTGAGTCAATTCCTCGTTGCTACTAAATCGGACCCAAGGGCCGTTTCCTCTGCGTTATGATGGAAAATCGATCTGGGTTAATACATGTCGAAATGAATATTGGTGTAAAAACCATTTGCACTTTAGAATACACTTACGTTTCCATGTAAGTGTATTCTAAAGTGAGTAAAGTAATGCTACATGTAAAGTAATATTCCAGTTTTAAGGGAAACGTGGTCAACAGTGGTTTTTATTATTAGTTCCGGTTCTGAATATTACAAATTTGAATTACAAAAATAGGGTACAAGGAAGAGCTTCACGATTGAAACAAGTTAATATATAACATTGATCTCTCATTATATCAAGGCTCATTCCATTCAGTGTAGTTAAAATAAAGGTCATCTGTAAATTGGTATTGTAAGCCAGTGAAAAAGGCAACACTCCATTCAATTTGGTTTTAGCTCAATCTTCAGTTTAAGTTTTGGTGGGTTAATTATTCATTATATAGTACACCGTGGGGTATCGGCTTTTACTTTCACCGTGATTAAATTCTATAAAAAATTGTTAAATTGATGCATTTGGAATTTTATCGTGAAAACTGATTAACGCAGCCATAATTGGTCACTGATTAAACAATAAGTTATTAATTGAAGCCCCATTCCGCCGCCCCCGGATACATAAAATCCTTTCGGACCAGTGGATCATTGAATAATGGTACGAGTGGTTTGAATGGAATGTGAGAGCGTGACGTGGGGAGGCGTGAGGAGTGGACGTGGGGAAATGAAAATGTCGGCTAATTGCGAAGAATTTAGCTTTCAACCAGTACTTTTGGACCACCACGTATTTTGAAGATCATGGGCGGAAGAAGGTGTGTTTGTAGCAGCGTTCTTTCCCCACCAAATTACTACGGGATATCCGAAAATGATCTGGAAACGAGGTCTGGCATCAATCTTGCAAGATGACGTGATTAGGAAGAATTTCCACTGAGAGAATGAGCTTTTCTACCAACGGAATAGAAAAAGTAGTCTATCCCAAGATTGAAGCTCGTGAGAGAGGGGAGAGAATCTTCCACGAATTCCACGAATAAAGGGCCCTGTTGTCAGCACAAATTTTCCATTGAAAATGAAATATTTTGCGTACGTACAGAAAAGTTTGAAAAGTAATATATTTTACTCATATCCATTGGGAATATGCAAAACTATTTATGTATTCAATCACATCTCGCGTTTCATGAAAGGAACAATATAACTTATTATTCTCGGGAGCCGCGTTTGTGAAATATTTGTGAATATGAGAATAACCTCATTTATAATGAATAATACATTCGGTCGGTGTATTGTACAAAGAATGAGGCAATGGTGATTATATGTACGATTTTGTTTATACACGTATGCACAGGTATAGTATGCTACTCCTTTTCCGAATCGATTTCCATTGGTGCAGGGATTACACTCGAATTATCGAATTATAAATTCAACTGATTCAATATATTTTACGGATAAGTAATTGAGAAATAAATTAACTCTTTCATTTTAAAAATAATGAATCATAGAATCATTACCATCCACCTTTGATTACGAAAGACCAAATTGGACATGGATTGCGTGATGTCTCTCTAGAATATTTATATGCATTTCGTACAAGTAGTTATCATTTTCTGGGATATAATTGGGAATCACTCTGCCACATAAATGGCATTTTACATATGTTGCGTTCCGTCCCTGCGAATAGTGGGGTTACCAGATGAGAAAATAATAGGCAGGAGGGTAGTGGCGTGTAGTTGAGAATTGTGCACGCCCCTCATCTCCCAATCTTCCTCTCTTCCCCATTCTTTAGACGTGTATTTCGGCGTTTCCGTGGCCACGGAACACGAAATGGCTGTTCAGGAAAACGGATGCCCTGCCCTCACCATTTTGCGGAAGGGTGAATTCGGAAGGATGAGGGTTCCGTCAGCGGGGGCTTCGTTGGTAGGAGAAGATGAATTTGAAGACCTGATTTTTTATCTTCGCTAATTTTGAGGATATATCCATCCTCTACACCATCGGAATCAATTTTTGTGCTTCCAACAACTTCCTACCGCTTTCCTGCGGTTTTTTTTTGGAACGCACTGATGCGAAAAAAAGAAATTCCATTCAAGAAAAAATCCATTCTCGAGTCATCGAAATGACTCGTCGGAGAAATCATTGCTAATATCAATGCCTTGCACATGGTCGTTGCTGCTTCAAACGGTAGCAATGAGAATTTCCAGAATGAGCGCCCATTTTCTCGGGTCTGGATGATATTAACTTTCGGTCGGAGTTTTGTTTCCCCTTACCAAATTAGCTTTTCGTGACAGCGCCTCTGTCGTGGAGGAAGATTTGAGATCAAAGATCTGCTTAAACAAACGATTGATAACTGCACGACAACAGAAGAGCATGTTCCCAAAAGGTGATCTCATATCTAATCTAGGAAATAATAACCCACCTTATTAATACTATCTGTCTTGTTTGTTGACATATTTTAAAACAAATGACAGAACTCTAGTCTATATAGCATTTAAAGATATAGCATGGAGACAAACTTTATATTACAATTGTGTCAATACTAGACGTACTTGTCTATTTATTCTCATTTATAGTGCAGGAATATACGAATAAATAAGTAGATAAGTTTATTGCGAAACTATTCATTTAAGTATATTGCCATATCTCTCGAGTAAAACTAAAATCAAATCCCTATTTTTGCATGAAGAAATACTCTTTAAATAAAATCTTCATTCATCTTTACACAAGCCATTTGATGTTATCTCATTGTAAATCTGGTTTTTGTGAGCAACAGTTAATTAAAACTCTTATGCAATAATCAACACCTCGAAGTTACTCTGTGTTGCCTTGTGAAATTTCGAAAATTCTCTAGCTATTAACTCTCACTTTGAATATCTAAGCCTGTGTCGTTCATGTTCAATGGGGATTTCTTCCTCAATGAAAATACAGGTACTTCAGTGACGATAGAATTTTTACAAAAATAATGTAAGATACGTTATGATATCATTCCATGAATTACAAGTTAAGGGCCAAGTTGGTTAAATTGCAAGAATTAAACGCATAAACCCGTCAGACTATGGAATTATATTCATGCGGGCATCTACAGGTCTATAAATGAGAATGAATGTACATGTATATGTACATATGTGTATTATGTATATAATTTTTTTGTCTTTTTCGTTATTCCCAAATTTATATACATTATTATTCACATCTGTGAGACTTTCACATAAGTTTTATTTAAAAAAAATTATATATATATATATATATATATATATATATATATATATATATATTTGCGTATGTATATGTTATCAACTTACAATCCACGAGAGTAAAGATTTTACAAATTAAAGGACAGCGCTGAACCCGAAATGCGTGCATTTTATTTTTTTCGACATTGTCAATTGAGATTCTGATATGACACGGTCTTGGTAGTTAAAATATCAAATTACTTGATACTCTCACCCGTTCAAGTACGTATAAAGAGAAAAATATACATAGGTAATACTCAAACTATGGAGCAACAGTAATTTGCATCAATGAACACATATGATATCAATTAAGACGTTTAATTGTGATGCCCGAATTCAGAGCTTTTCGAACGAGAATAGAAGCGCCCTTTCCTCTGTCTTATACAGATTTTGCTCATTTTCATTTCCTTTGGACGAAGATAGCAACAGAGGGAGAAATTGAATAATTTAATAAGGGTTTACACTCTGTGCAGAACACATTTCTTTGATTGCAGCTATTAGCAAACCCAGTGAAAGGAACCTAGTCATCTAAAGCTTCCATGCTTTTCAAAGAAAACAACAATATCGATGGTTTCTGATAATAACTGCTGGGTTAACGCTAATACTAGCGATGTTCAGACACAGGTGAAGGAAATGGAGCGAGCTGATTGAAATGGCAAGATAACTTTAGAATTATCGCCGCATGACAGCAAACCCGCAACCAGGCCGTTTCCTCAGTTGCGCGTCTCTCCTCGTCGCTTTTATGTTGCCACAGACGCGACGCCCACTACCGGCAATTCCCCTCTCTCCCCCCATCTCCCACCCCTGATCCCAAACAAAACCCTCTCCCCTCGCCCACGCAGCCTCACCGTCCTTAATCCTCCTCTCTCTTCTCCCCTACCCCCTGCCGGCCTCATCAACCGCAGAACAATGCTATTCGCCTCTCTCTCTCTTTCTCCCTATGTGGCCCTCTTCGTCCCATCCCCCCTCCCCCGTCCTCCTTGCATTCCCTCACTCTATTCCAAAATCCTCCTCTCCCCCTCGCTAGGCCACACTTCAGCCTCCCCCGGCCCGGCGGTTCCCAGTCTCCGCCTTCCACGGGCCAGCCATCAGCGGTGCCGAATCGAACGTTGCCTCAAGGAGGGATTTGGGGAGTGCGAGTGGGTTGTGGCGCGGGGGTTTAGAAGTTCCGGTGGGGAGGTCTGGGGGGTTGCTAGGTTCCTGGGAATTTGTGGGATGAGGAGGTAATGTGAGGAGCAGGAAGGATGTGGGGCTTAGTTTTGGGGGAAGAGAATGCGCGGGGAGGAAAGGCAGAGGGCCGCCGACAGAAGGATGTGCTTCTCTCGCTCTCTCTCTCTCTCTCTTCACTGTCTGGAGTGTACTCGAAGCATTTACAATCCACCCATTATTTGATTCTCGTTTATTTATCCCCAATTAGTACGCAAGAAACAAAATGCAATTTGAGCCAAATAGTTTGTTTATATAAAATGATCTCTTTCCTAAAAGCCGCAGATATTTTCTGATAATAAGGGTAGTTCTTAAAAAAATAACTTTTTTTTATTTAAAAGTACTTATTTTAAGTACTTAAAAGTAATCCAAAAGGACGTTTGAAAAATAAGAATGCTACATAATGTTTTGTATAATATAAAGATATCTGTTATGCTTGACAAGCTTTATTGTTTGGTTAAAAAAAGTCTAAATTTTTTAATTTGACCACATTTTGAAGATGTTGTATCGTGGAGTGCAGAAGAAGTTCCCGTTTTATCATTTTATACGTTTTGATGGTACTCATACGAATAATTACTTTTTATTGATATTTTATGTGCATAAAATTCACCCTTATACTCGTAATGACTGGAAAGTAAAGCAGTAAATACGCTTTCTTCATTAAAGTTATGTTTTTTTCATTTGAACACAGGATCAAGGCCATTTTATCACTGTGCAAACGCATTTCAGTCAAATATGAAATTAATAAATTTGGTGAGATTTAGAGTAGGACATGAGTGGTATTGGTGAGGTGTAAACGATAGCTCATTCGACAGTGGACTGTCGTGTGACACGTGACGCCTGGAAGAAGAAGGCGAATTTCCCTAAACGGATATACGAGTATGTAGATCTTTGGGCGAACCACTTTCTGGTTGATTCGTACTCCCAAACTCTAAAGATTGCTGTTTGATTATATGCCGTATATTTCTACTTTATGGGCGATGTTTTAGCGTTAATTATACCGTACGCGAAGGGCTATACGGGTAATGAAAGTACGTTCGGATGCCTAAAAGTGCCCTATTACGAGGCCACCTTTTTGTTATACCTGTATCTTAGCCTCTGTTAAGGCCTAATTTATAAAATTCATTCATTTAGGATAGCTTTTTATCCCGCAGAGAATCATTTCGACGATTATATTCTTTTCAAATTAAGGTATTGTGCTTCTTAACCATGGTATAAGTTCATGACAATTATGAACGTTTATAGTCCCCTTTATTTTTTCCCATTCTCACTAAATGAAAGTATGTCAGCAAGTAGCTTGGTCTATTGCTGCCGGAAAGGTAGCTTATCCGGTATGTATTCCTCTGACTTAGCTGTTTTAGAGATTTTCATTTGTCCATAGATACTTTGCGTAGGTTCGCATATTTTTTGCGAGAGCTGTGCATATTCCATGAGCAGCTCACACTGCAAAGTAAGAATCCTCACCCTATGTTACCCACACTTGGATTCACTCGAAGCGTTCCATCAAGAATTCCTTCCACTGCCGGTAGCTCCTGGTCTTGCTTTTCCTGTATTAGTTATCGCCATTCTCTATTTCACTAGAGGCTTCGTTTCAGAGAGAGAGAAATATAGTATATCTTCGGGAGCTTGATATTACTTTCTTAGAACCACGTATTACAGAAAAAGGAGGAACCAGCTCCGATTGGTGATTTGTTTTCCTACCACGTTAGGTAGGAAAACAAATGTAATATAATATGATTCCGCCAATCTGTTGATTTTCCAATTCAACTGTAGTTTCTCAGAGCGTATTCTTGGTCATAAGAATTTGCATTCGAAGAGTGCACCCTTTCATGCTGTTTCTGCAATAAATAACGCTACTGCAACAGCAGCATGTGGGAACTGAATGCAAACTTATTTTATTTATCTCCTGTTCCAAAAGACACACCTGGTATTAAAGTTTCTCAAGTGTAAGCTACGTCCAAAAAACGTTTGTGTAAATGTTTTGAATTGTTTTTTTATTTTGTATCAATATTAAAAAAATAGGCACAATAAAGCTGAATGATCTTGAAGAGACTATGAGAGTTTCTTATTATGTTGGGAGTTCTTTAATGCACAAAGAGAGCAGGCAAGACAAACTTTTAGGAAGGTACAAAAGTATGTCTTCTTGCGACACCGAGGGAATCATCATGGTCACAAATTATATTTACAGCTTAGACGATACAGATAAAATTAGAAAGAAACCCGTCACCAACAGATTCATATAGTCGTTCTTCCAATGTACGATACACCTTCAAAATAAGTACCGAATATATTTACTTTTTTCAACATTAGATAGTAAAATCAAACAAATCAAATTGTGTTAGGAACATAAATATATACTTGTTCAGGAGTTTGTATAAAAAAATATATATGTGTGTGTGTGTGTGTGAATTTAGCATATGTATAGTATATAATATGAGGACTAGCCAAATGAATATCTAATGGAAAAACTAGCCCAGTTTGCGCACCATCAAGGACATAACCCAAAAACTGCGTGCGCCTGTGAGTTGCCACTATGCAGTTCTCCTGCCGCAGAGATGGCAGTTTCGAAACGTAATAACAATGTTGCCACCATTCGCGTGAGCCCTGTGTTCGGTTTTTATTTGACTGACCCTATATATATACTCGTATATATTTATTTATTTAGCCAGGAACAACCCCCGATTCATTTTCTTGCGGCGCTTTTGCGGGGTATTGTGTAGATGTAGATGGATGTATGTTTTTTATGATGGTCCAAAACATATACCATGGAAGTTATGAAACTGAAATACTTACTGTCATGTGTATTAAGCACTACTTAACTACACCTATTGCACATTGCCTAAAAGGTTATATCATTACTATTTTAATAGACCTTCCGTAATTGCGACGCAATACGATACGTTAATTGATAATGCATGAGAGAATTCAAGGTTATTAACTTTGTATCATAGAAAATTTACTTTGGTAGTGGCACATATTTTTAAATGATAAATATTCCTGAAAGGCCTTTCAATTTTAATAGCTATTTAAGACTAACATAAATTGAATTCAAGGCACAATCCAATAAATATTTGTGATTAGGAACTTTGCTATTATGTTTTCTCATCATTTGCATTTTGTAAGATAACAATTGTACTTAAAATTCCTTTAAAAATTGAAAATTTAAAAATTGGGAAATTTCGGCATTTATCTGGTGGCTGAAAGTGTACGCATACGGTTGTATCTATCCTCTTTTTGTAGATTACGATTGGAGGCGGTGGCCCGTTTTTACCCTATAAATCCTCATTCACGGGTTTAAATTCCGATTCAGCGCGCGGAAACCCAACAGAATATCATCTCAATCCCCTTTTTCGAAAAAACGATGAAAGAGAAAAATCCTAGAGCTTCATGGACGGAATATCTCCGGAAATGAGGGAGACCAAGATTAGGGGTATAACGGAGAGGAGAATTCCGGGGACAAAAGTCTGTTCTAATCGTAAAAAGTATCTACAATTGGGAAATGGTTAAAGCAGAGTAATCAAGATTTGGTAATTAAGAGCATTCATGTTTTGTCACGATTTTTTTAGTTCATATTTAAACTTCAAATCACATCCTTTGTTCTACCTACTCATTGCAATCTGAATGAAGTATTTTCTAGTTTATAACTCCATGTGGTTATCTGCATTAAGTTTATCATAAATGAATCCAATAAATTTGATTTTTATCTTTTTTTATGGCCGACCTATGTAATCTTAAATTATCTGTCATCATGTTGCGAATTTTTCCGGTCTACTTTAACCTCAACTCTAATCAATTCCGCTACGGCAATTAATATATAATACCTACCAGCATTATTCTTGCAAACATATTTCTAAAGATCAGTCAAGTAGTAAAAAAACTGACACACAGGAATAATCTCATGAGAATGTCAAAAAATAAAAGCATGCAACTTATACTAGCATTGTTATAATATACCTAATACCAGAAATTCATTTTCCATAGTTTGATAATTTATGTTTCAGTAATTATTTATTTGATTATAGTTTATGCCTTCGAATTTCGTTTAAATAGAACAGAAAAATATCAGACTAGTTTTGTGTATAGAATTGAACTAGAAAGTGGTTTGCTTTCCTGTTTATTTGCTAATGCTTACGTTTAAATTTATTTTGTATACGTTTACATTTATATGTTTAGTCCTTACGCAAATAAGGTATTAATGAAAATGGTGGAGGTAGCAGCTTGAATGACTTGGGAATATGTTCCTCTGCCCTTTGAGAGCGTCGGGAAATATGAGTGAAGTGGAAGGGGACACTTTCGTAACTTCGACCTACTACATGACCTGGCGAACAAGAGAGAAATTCCAACGGATTTCATGGTCACCGTCTTGTCAAACTTTTTCAATCTATTTAGTTTGACGTGAGAAGCCGGTCCCGCACATTTAGTTAAGGATTCTATTTTAAATCAAACTTCCTCACTTTTCTAATTCAAATTTATGTATCTTATTTCTCCTAATGAAAAAATCCGTTCACTGAATTCGGAAGTACGTTTGAGCCGTAACTTTTAGAGAGATTTTTATGCCAAGTTAAATGCCAATCCAAATAAATTAATCTAACTATCGCGGAAACTAATACGTAATGTCCCCTTCTCTTTAAATCATTACTGGAGTCTCATTATATCTCTCTCCTCGAACATTGATTACAAATCCACTTTTCTCATTAAAGTTTGCAGTAAATATTGCCATCTATGAATCAATAAGATACTCAGAGCGTATCGTACCTATATAAGCTAATCTTACCCATAATCTTCTTTGTTGCAGAGAGTCTATTCACCAAATATAGGTTTTGGGAATGGGTTTGAAAAGGCATGGATTTGGAGTGGAAATGTTTAATTCATTACCATCTTGTATTTATTATGAAAAATTCGGTCTTATTTCCATTCAAAGTGCCGTATGATTCTCTATTTAATACTTTTGTTCCTACCGCCAAACATAAGTTGTTTCATAAAATAATTTACTGAGCATAAGGATTTTACCAATTCGCCCTGTTCCTTTCGATGAAAAATTCAGTGTTAAAAAGTCGACTTTCACTGGTACTTGACAACTATGGCTGCACACTTTGTTGAGATACTTTTCATTTTCTTGTACAAAGGTAGTTAAATTTGACCAGGAACCTTCCGGTAGTATGAAATTAAGCCTTTCTCTATCAAATCTCATACTAGGGACGCATGTCTCAGTTTGAATTTTTCAAGAGAACTTTGGTCAGTTTTCCTGACCGTTATCTCACGTCTAACCGCTAGTCAAATTAAAATCCGTTTTCTGGCAGAATCCCAAAAATTAACGTATGTGGTGTGGAGGCAAAACTTGATATCAAATGAATAATTTTAATTTCTCCCTGAATATGATACTCTTTAGTAAACTTACGAAAACTTTAAAAAATGTAGACATTTTGAATGCTCTTACGGCACTGGTAAAAAGATTATGATATTAATTAACCAATATACGCCTTTTTATCTAAAAAATGCTAATGCCTTAATACTTTTGATACAACCAGATGTAGATTCGGGAAGGACCCCTAGTTGCATCTGGGTATGAAACACTAAATATTAAAAGTACATCAATGTTTATATTGAAATTAATCACACCATAATTTTAGAATTTTCTTAAAAATTATCATCTCCAAAATTCCAGGGTCTTCTTTGTAAGCCTTTGAGTCCGGTTTTTCTGCACCAATGTTATTCATTCTCACCGTATCGGAGTATATTATTATAAAGCTGTCACGTAGTTCTTTATTTGAGATTAATTTCACTGAAAAGTTTCGCAGATAAAATACTATGCACAACTAAAATTGGGAAGGTACCCGATTTTATGTGCCTTGATCCATCCCACAGCTTGTATTTTCGATAAATTCAATCGGCAGATTTATAAATGAGTAGATGAAGAATAATTGATACAAGATGAGAATGATTTATTGATATATTTCATGCCTACTCTTAAGTAACAAAATATAACTCTCATATCTAAACGACTACAAGTATAATAAGACTAAGATTTTCAATCTTTTCCCTTTAAAGCACAATATTATTTGCACGATAACAAGATTACCGCGCATAAATTGGCACATGAACCCCTGAATTCATAGCTGAGAGGAGAAGATCATTTAGAAATCGGTTTTCGTGAGGTCCAATGACTGGTTTATGCTGCCAACTAATTTAAACAATAATAGGACTAATAATTATTATTATTGCCTGCCTAATGATGATACTAACTTATTTAAATTCGCGTTTTAATTGTTATTTTTAATTACTCAGTCAATTACTCAATTATACTTAATTAAAAATCTCAGAACAACCCATAATATTTACCCCGGCGTGCAGACTGACGCAGGACCGAACTGAATACCGTGGCCAGCTCGGCACGCATACTGGAAATGCGTGGCTGACCTTGGGACTGGTAATTTATTAGGTTTCCCGGAGGTTTGATCCGGTACTACCATGGTGGAGTTTCCTTTCAACTATAGTCTACTTCATTCGCACAACACCCCTCGAGTGAGCCGGGACGGGACCAGAAGCCTCGGCAAGGTGTGCGAGAAATTACGGGGATTGGAGCATCGATGAGTGGCCGAGGGGGGAGAGTAAGAGGACGAAGGAGCTGGAGAATGAGGAGAGATTGTCGAGGGATTGTGAGGAAGGAGCTCGGGTGGGGAATCGAAGGAAAGGTGAAGGGAGGTGTGTGGGGAGGGGGGTGTTTAGGGTGAAGGGGGTTTCGAGGACCTCCAGAGTACGGGCTGGGGAAAGAGAGCGAGCAGGTTGTAGGGTAGGGCAGGAAGTCGGACAGGGGTGGGTGCAGGTGTGTGAGGGGAGGAGGAATGAGAGATTGGAGATGGGTATGGGACGGGGACCAGCAGGGGTGGGGGGGTTGAGCCCAAACACACGTACACAACCTCGCGAAGACCCTGTGTGCTCTCACACACAGACACGCGCATACTCACAAGAGCCACACCCCCACCCTCTCCTTTCCACTGCCGTTCAGCAGGGGGTGAACGATACGGCCATCGACCCGGCCGACTCGTCTGTCCGCGTCCGCCCGCCCGCACACCACGCACCCCCTCACAACAGCGCTCTATCCTCCCCATCCCTCAACCTCTCCCCCCCTCCGAACCTCCCTCTCTGCCATTTTCGTGCCCGCCCATCCTCATCCTCTTCATTCCCTTCACTCTCCATTCTCTCCCCTTCTTCTTCCTCCCCTCTTGTCATCCTCCTCCGCCCTCTCCATCTCTTTATCGACGTCTCTCCCGTCCTCTCCGCTTCCAACCCAACGCCCCCGCGCTCCTCTGCCGCGAGCTCTTCTCGCCAAAGCTGCTTCCCGCTCGTTACAAGCCATCCCTTTCCGGTTTTCCCGTCTAGCCAAAACTTTCTCCGTGGCTACTTCCCTCTCCCACACTCTATTATCATCCTCTTCTCGCAGCCCTAAAAAAGATGGAATCCTTTCGACAGGACGTATTTATCACCTAAGTTTTTTTACTGTCGTTTGTACGAATTAAGCCTTCTTTGACTTTTTGTGGATATCAGGAAAAAGTATGAATGGTATTGCGATGAACTTATAAACAACATTTTTGGGGACCTGATACCAGCAATTTAATGTAACAATTTTATAGAAAAGCGATGGCGTGAGTTACCCCCGCCTTTTTTGGTCTTCACAATTTCCTTAGTTTTCTGACATTGACCACAAATGTTATAATTTTGAATTGAGTGAATATTTTTAGATACATAGCCAACTTGTAACTTTAATAAGCATTATCTCAATGGCTTCAGCGCGTTCCTTTGCTATATTACTATCTAGCAGTTATTTTTTTTTAATTCTAATTTAGCCGTCAAAATTCCCTTCATTTGTATATTCCTAGCCCTCATTCATGAAGCTGTCATATTTTTCATTTTAAGGGACTCTATTTTTAACCCTTTCTTTTGCCTCTGATGGATATTTTTTCCTATATTTCTCTTTTCTTTGCTTCTTTTCAGCTTGCCTGGCACCTTTAATCTTAAGCTTCCAAAGTTATTCAACTCTTCATGATGTTTTCCTTTACATGCATTTTTCTCATAACCCCCTTGAATTTACCCTGTTTTTAGATTAATATTTCCGCAGAAGAGGTAATGCTGAGTCCCTGGAAAAATAAAATCTTGGAGTAACTTCTCTAATTCTTGCTTTTACTTCAATCATGTTCCAGAACAAACATTTTTAGCTCCTGGTTCGTTCTTACCTGTACTCATGTAATTGGTTAACTTGTTGGTGATTCATTTACTTACTGATCCTATGGAGTTAAAATTTTCATTGAGAAAAATCGATGGAATCAGATTTAAATGAGATAAGAAATTTCTATGCATTAGAAAATAATTGTAGTGGAATGCTCCACCTGTGTCAAATGTCTAAATTCGCGAATAATAGTAAACTGCATTATTGGTTGTTGCTATACAAGAGTCGAAAATTTAAATTATTAAAGGTACATTTACCATTAAAACAATTACAGTTATTAGGTGAAATCATTCCATCATTTGTTTTCTGTAGAATAGATTCTGTGTAGATAAAGCGAACTTACTATCTCATTACTTCTAAAGTCTAGGTACACCTTGAATTTCATTTTGCCCGTGACCCACTCTCTACTCTTAATCTATTTGATATTGAAGTTCCCCGTATCAACAGACGATTGAAGGATTCTCTTGGACTTTGAAAGAACAGGATATAATGATTCATCGTAGATATTCTTGATTAAATTATTTACGAGAAAGTTGTCCTTCGTTGATGGAACCCAGTAATGACACCAGCCAAGAGGAGTTTTACGGAGGAAGTAAAATGTTTCTTGGGAACTAGCGGGGTGAAACGTCGATATATTCTCTTTTAATTTTCCTCTCATCCCCGCAAGATTACTCAAAAATGTTATTATTTTGTGCCATAGTCCACCAAAATGTAATGTTCTGTGAAATGGAATGAATTCAAACAGATCTACTCTTTTTGAAGAAAGAGCATTGCTATATGCAGATAAATGTGCTACACTTCAGATTAATTTCACCTCATCTGACCAACTTTAATTGTGGCATTTCAGTTTTCTACGAAAGGTTTTACTGGTTCACGAAAAATGTTCATTTACTTTAAAGAATAGGACGACATTCTTATTAATTGCAATGTTCTTTTGGACATTACCTATCACATTTTGAAATAGTTAACGTTACTTCCACATATTTCCATCTCTTTTTCATTGGTAGATGACTAATGACCCTATATCAAGTACGCTAGGAAGCTAATAATAATTATTTAAGAAAATTATTGAATGAAACAATTTTCTTAAATGATTTCATTTTACTAAGCATAGTGTTCCCCTTTTGTATCAAATGTAGTTAAGTGAAGGAGACAGAACTTATGTTACAATTATGTGCTCACTTTTAAGCAGCTTCCACCTTCTCCCCATTTCAACTTCGACGAACCTTTACGCCAGTGTATTCCTCTCATCCCTGCGCTCCAGGAATTTTTATTTGAACATCTCCCACCCTCTCAATCTTCTCCCTCTTGTCACTTCCTCCTCTCTCTTACCCTTCCCCTATTAAACCCTCTTGCCCTTTTCCGCTTCCTTTCTCCCGATTCCTTCGACCGCGATAGGTGGCTTCCTCCTTTCCCACAACATTTCGTGATCACTTGCCATCCCTTCTCCCCATCCTGCTTCTTCTTGTACAAGGTCCTTCTGGACGCCTGATTGCCTCCTGATTTCTTACTAAATCCGTTAGCCTTTACTTTTCCTTTTCTATACTTCACTCAAAACGACATTTTTTCCCATTGTCATACTAGGAGAGGATTTATTCTCACTTCGTTCGTGGCTTTCATCCTCGCGGTAGCTAAGTAGCACAGAGGCACATTTTTCTCTTCTCTCTTTCCTCTTCTGTTCAGGCTTCGAAGGTCAGTCATGCCAACATTTTATTCTTCATTTTTTGCTTTTTTATAGAACTATCTGTTCTCCTTCCTGGTTATTTCCAACAGATAAATGAAAGGGTGTCGTGTCGTAATGAAATAAACCGTGCATTAGGGTCATCACTTTCTAAACCCGTCATTTATGGAAATGATTGCCTTGGTTTGAAAATAGCTGGAGTTATCTCATCTCTTCTGTTACTTTGTGAGTGATTCTGAGTATCATTTTTCCTAAGTATTTTCAAAAGAGAAATTATTATTCATCATTTTAATGAAAATATTTTTATTTAATCTTCCCCGTTCGATACAATTATTTAGAGATGTGAATATCAATTACAGAATACACAAAATAAAGAAGTAGAATATACGTTTCCTATGGCTGACATTTTGCTCGGAAAAGTAGTTCTTCATTCATGATAATATGATAGTGTTGCGGTGTACATCAGTTAAATTTGTATGATTGATGCTATATTTTTTCACCTTCATGATTAAGAATGAATTCGACTAGTTTAATGAATAAGTTAACAAATTATAATTTCATTTTACTCTATAAGGATGAAATTGCATCGTACTTTTAAATGAGCATTTATTTTCTTTTTATTTAGGATTTAAATGTTTCAAAAATTTATGTTTTTTTATAAGTTTCTGTAAATGTAGAAGAAATGACAAATTCATCAAATTTTTTAAATACTCTTTTTTTCTCTAATGAACATCAGATAAGATGTGATGGATACTTTCTGAATGATTATTCTTTATTTTTTCATTTTCAGTATACGAAAACCTTCTTCAGGCTAGTGCTTCAGGAGCTCATTACGAGGCAGCTTCCCAAGGTAGTAATCTGTAGTAATTTTTCTGTTACAGCCACTCACGGCACATCTTTCTACCTCTTTAAATGCATTACTAAAAATCATTTTTAATTATGTCACTCAAAAAGTTAAAAATTGAATATCAGTGCTAAATGTTATATTTTAACTCATAAATAAATAATATTAATGTAAATATTATATATTTTAATATTAAAACTTAAACTTAAAGCTGGCCAACTAGATATTAATAGTTGCTGAATAGACTCATTAATATTGGTGCATAGGGTTTAGTTTTATGTTCTGTTGAATATTAGAAAAAAAAAAGAAATATTTTTCTCCTTTTTTATTTCAATATTTTTTCTGTTCAGTTTTCATTATAAAGTTGTTAAAGGAGAAATTAAAAATTCATTAAAACAGCATTTGATACTCACTTGCCTCAATTATTAAAAATGTGGGCATTTTATTTAAAACTGTACGGAAAATATCATTTCCTTCCATTATATTGATTATGCTGTTTTTTTATTTAGAAGCTTTATATTTATTTGATCCTTGCATGTTCCAACCAGGTTTTATTTAAAGATGGAATTCGAAATAATTTTTTTACTCCTGGCAGGGAGAATTAAACCATACAAATCGGATGCCATTCAGATTTATGGATACCCCCGACGACCAGTTGTAGGTGATGAGCAATCGAACGCTTGCTCCCCCCCCAATCTCTCACTCCGGTTTCATATCCTTTTGCTCTGGCCTTGAGAGTAAAAACAGCAACCAGGATCCCTCTCTTACGACACGAATAATTTTACCTCGTTATTTCTCAAATCTTTTTGCCTCCTCTTATCTCCCACTCCGAATCACGCTTAGGCCATGTTTACTTCTGGGGAACGCGTTCCCAATCAAGCAAACCCTTGACTGATGAACGGGCTTGGTGGCAGTTCTCTTGCCACATTTATTTAAAGGACAGATTAATAACCCATTATTTGGTGGGAAACCGAATGGTGGCATTAGGGAGGGAACTGCGCGGGGAATTGTATACACTTCAGATAGGGCTAGGTTCGGGGTGAGCACCCGTCTATCAAAAGCACCAGCCTTTGGGTCACCAACTGGGGGGGGGGGCGGGCATTAAACGTTTCAGTGTTAATAATGGGGTGGATAGGAAAGTCAAGTTCCGTGAGAGGAAAGGAGTGGCATCGCGAGAGTTGGAGGCAAATGGTTAGGTACCGAAGACGAGGAAAGTGGGAGCTTCGCAGGGAATGGGAACGAAGTTGGGAGGTGGGAGCGAAGGGCTGTTTCCGCACCCGCCGCGAGAGAGCTCGCTGCCTGGGTAGCTGCGACGACCCTTCCGTGCCACAGCACTGAGGTCTCATTTAACCGCACGCTCCGCCGACTCCATCCTCTCTCTTCCGCCGCCCCTCCCCCTCTTTCACCTCACCCCCCCCCTCTCGCACACAGGCACACAAAATTCCCTTCTCCACTCCAACCGCACGATTGGCCGCTATTCCATTCCTGGTCTCCTCCTCCTATCCTCGAATAAGTTCCCCTTGAGTTTAATTTCCATTTTCCCTTATCCAATTTCAACCTTCCCGAAACACTTCCGCATATTTGCGAGTCTATCTTTTGTCGACTTCCCATTTTACCTTCCCGCCACGCTTTTGGACACGTGGGCGTGAAATTTTGAAATCTCTCTTGAGATTCATTATGTGAACTTTTATTGATGATTCCATGAACTAATTGAAGTCGTTTGAAATATCAACAGAAATGTCAGATTTCACTCCGAAAATTGGTGGTTGTGACCTTACTCTGGCATTCAGGTACGCACGCAGAATATCGTCAGTTCTTCTAATGCTCATCTCTGCTCGAACTTGTCTTAATCATCTGCTTCTGCATATGCAGAATGTCTATTCAGAATGTCAGAAAGAAAATCATCTGCATCAAACCTTCCATTTTTTGGTCCTCCAGGAGTCCTCAAAGGAATGCAATTATATTATGTTACCATCTCTATATTTAAATCCAATTATTTACTGTGCGAACTCTGGTTTACTATATTTCAACTGTGTCTAATTCAGCTATTCTATCCCTTACATCTATAAATTAGTTGGGAAGTTCTTGTTTCTCTCTCATACCCATAGACGAAACAGGAATTTATTACTGCATTGACTGAACTGAGCCCCATAATTCCCGAGTTTTATATGAACAATTTAACAACTAATTTTAAATATTTAATCTAAATCTTTTTCCCATGGCTTACGCCATTTTCTGACCTTCGATTTCAATTTAGTTATTCTTTGAACACTACTACATGGATCGTTTCAGATAATTTTGCATTGAATTCAACTTTTATATTTTAAGAGCGTTGATGAAATTATCTGAGCAAAAGTATGGTCTTAAAATCTGTGTCATTAAAGCCTACGCAGGTCTTTGCAAGCGGTATATCCTATTTCATATGGTAGACGAGGCTGATTGTTAGTTCACACCGTGATTAACAAATCATTTTAAGTGTTAACATTACTACTCAAAGAAGCAACTAACTCAAAGTTGCAGCTTTGGAGTTGGATGACAAATTTTTCATCTGCCTGATCGGATTGTCTTCAAAGCGAAAATTACTATACGATTTATAGAGGTACTAATATTTTGTGGCATTGTAACTCGAATGAATAGGACCATGAGCCGTCCTTGTTCAGCACAGATGTTTGCATTGTTCCTCTAATAATTTCTAACGTCATAGGAGTTTTGTTTAACTATATCACAAAGTTTCCCAGTATAAATGTTTCATGAACGCACATTTTGGAGAAGCAGAAAAATCTAATCATCGCGCCTGGAAAACACAGTAATGATTCAGTCGAGCCTATGCCGCGGAATAAACCGTATCGTTATATTGGGTGTCCGCAGGTTTGTAGTGAATCGTGTTTAAAATGCATTGGTATTAAAGTGGTTGATAAGTACTTCGATTTTGGCATCATAGCCGTGGTAGTAAATGTCGAAAGCGGATTTGCGGAGGTGATCCTGACAGCTCTAGTAAATAAGACACGTCTCATCCAGCTCCTATTAGTAGCCCAACAAACCCTAAGTTTTTAAGTACGTATATTATCCTTGTTTTTGCGCAACGAATGTTAGTAAGTATTTATCAAGCACGGAAAATAAATATAACAGACTGCTATACTCTCCATACATGGTAACAGTAAATCCCTAGTGGCACAAAATGTCCGAGTCTTCCAATTTTTGTCGCTTATTTCCATTTATGAATTCCTATTCAAACATGTCAATAGACTTTAACCTGGAAATTGTATTGGATCAAAATTTTGTGCTCAAGAATGTATGCCAAATAATGTAGCTAGTTCTTTTCTTTTATTGCAGCATGGAAGGCTCGTTATTACAAACGTAAGGCACTAAAACTTAATTTCATAAAAAATAAAAATAATTATCTCGCTGTCACCGGAGTTTGTGGAAGTAGCTCGAAACAAGTTGCCGCAGTTGTAGTTTTCATTCAAGTTCAGTCTTCATTTTTATGGATGCACAGTATGAATGTTAAGTGAACCAAATGTATGTAGACAAATGTAATTATGATATCATTGAATGCTTAATAATTCACTATGATTAAAATTGATAAACTTTCATAAGCTGGAAAAATTTTTGGAAAAACATTTTCACGTGGTAAGTAACAATTCTATGACTTCTTCATTACATTTAATCCAACAATTTAAAAACAATTAGTAATTGTTAGTAACTTATGTGAGTGATCATCTTTCTACTAGGTTTACGCCTTTTTAAATTAATGTATCATGGATCTATGCCAAAATGAGGTCTTTTCGCCGTAGCATTCCCATTTGAAAATAAATCAATGTTCCGGTTCTCAATTTCTTCCCATTTCCTATTGTACGATCGTGTTCCGTACATTATCAATATCGCATGCCACACGCCTCTGGTCCATCGACCACTATCAAACCCATCACACTCATTCACTCTCTCCCTCTCGCTTTAATCCATCCCTCTCTCTGGAGAGCTCTTCTTTACAATATCTCTCTCTCTCTCTCGCTCTCTGTCCTTCTTATCTCTCGCACGTGCAAAATTCGTCCATGGGCGCGCATTTTAATTCGTTATTGCGATTGATTTATTGGAAATCGACCTCACTCCAAGAGAAAATCCCTAAAATCAAATTCAATGGAGTGATTTTGCAAGTATGCAGATTACTTTTTTCATCCCTCGGATCAAATATCGACGTGTCCTGTCTCGGAGCCGTAGGAAGCATTCACAGCAGCACGCTGCCCTCCTTAATGTAATAAAATGTTTCCCCTCCTCTCAAAGAGGAAATATTTTGCATATAACAGCTAATTCCGAGTTAATAACTAAAATGTTATGGAAATTTAGGCAACATCAGCGACAAATTCGTTCGAAAAGGAATAGGAGAAGAAGCAAGAAAGGGTTTTAAAATAAAATTAGAACCGAAAATTGCAATTTTAGAGGCCTTATGTTTTTTTTACCAGTCAAAGAGAATACCACCAACAATTTCATCAGAAATAGAGTTAGAAAAACTTTAATCGAACGACTTTTTCGATACGAATATTTGGCTATTCAAGCTTACACATATTAAACCGAGCTAGAAAAGAGCTAGGATTAATATGTGCAAGCTTACATGCCTAGATACACAAAACTATTTAAGTAAAAGGCTTACGCTGGATTTTAGCATGTATTTGTTCACGATGAAATTTTTATGGAAAAATGTGACACGTTTTTCGGATAAGTGCGTGTTGTTTGGCCTAATGGACTTCGAAACGTGGCGGGCTGTTAAAAAACATTTTTATTATAAAAACAATTCCTTGCCGTTACTGAATTCACACAATTTCTTTTCCATCAAAATAATTTTTGTATCAGACAAGTTTTTATTAGTTCATGTAAAAATAATTAGTGCATATGGTGAAAATTATTTGTGGAAAAGTGCTATGCGTAATTAAACGAATATTCACGTTGACCATTGGATTATTTACTACTTTGACCATGTTGGTCCAAAACACTTCCGAGATAACTAAACTGTTTCACTCGCTCTAGTTTTTGCTTTCTCATTTTAATGCTGAGCTTACCCTTTCCATTTCTATTGATTCTCACCCATATCTAGCGCAATGAATTTCCAATTAACTCAGCAATGCTTGCAGCCCATCAGCTGACCAACAAACTAAAGTTTCATAATCAGAAAACCTAACTGATTTTACGAATTCCCCGCCGACTCTCATTCCAACTCCAGTTCTTCCCATGCCTCTTTAATCGTTTCCTCCACATATACGTGGAAGAGCAACAGTGGTAATGAACAACTCTGCCTTACACCTCTTCCTAGCACTGCCCATCCGGACTCTTTCTTCCCCACTCGCACCTGAGCAGTCTGAGACGTGTACAGGTTGCGGATCAGTCTCCTGTTCCTCCAATCCATTCCTATTTCCTGCAATACACGTATTAATTTTTCCCAATTCACCCTATCAAACGCCTTTTCGAAATCTGCGACACAGGCAAATCCGTCCTAACTGTACTCCATATTCCTCCCGATTGGTGATCTCATTACTGCAATCGAATCAGGCGTGCCTCTCCCCTTCCTAAACCTAAACTGATCATCCCCCAAGTAACCATTTGCCCCACACTCTATACCTTTTTTTGATGATCCTGAGAATAACTTTAGCTGTATGGGAAATCAAACTTATTGTTCTGTAGTCTTCACATGATGAAGCCTTTACCTTTATCGAAACAGAAACCAATACCGATCTCACAAAGTCTAACGGCCAGATTCCTTTCTCAAAAATACTAAGAATCAGTCCATATAGTCTCATCCTACCACATTGTCCTAAACATTTTAGTTATTTCGTAGAAATGTTGTCTACCCCCACAACCTTATTTGTATTCATCTCCCTCATGCCCATTCTCTCTCTTTGTCGAGTATGCCTGGATCTAAGTTGTCTTAGGTCTGAGGATGTTACGCTATAACAAAACCTTGGGTCGTAATAAAAATATTCTATGTGGAAAACCAAAGTGCCTTCTTTCATCATGAACCATTTCCACCATGTCACGCCTGAAACTATGTTATTGATTTAGTATGGAAAACCTTTTTAGGGGAGACCAATAAAATTTTGAATAAATCAAATGAAGTTACATGGACATGAGAAATATGACGGTCACTAAGAAAAATGCTGGAGACTGGCAGAAATGGAGGCAGACAGTAGATAGAGAGAAATCCGCGTTGTGATAGACCTACTTGAGGTATTTATTCGGTACAGTAAACAATATCATGCTGGAGGAGAAAAGAGAAAGAAAGTAGATTTAGGAAAAGGGTTTATCAGTACTCCGCTCTCTGTGGAAACATCTTTGCTCTTTTGTTTTGTTTGAAATTTATTCCGTCGCACCAAGTTCCCTGCCATCCATCCTGTCCTTCACCGCAGGGGAGCATGGCTGCGGTGGTTCCGCCCTGAAAAATTGGGCTTCCAAGGGTATTCTCTCCAAGACTAAAGGCACGCGTGTTTCACAAACCTCCTATTACTTTCCTCCAGCCCCAAATGTTTTAGTTGCGCTGAGGATCTGGTATTTATGCCCCAAGCATTAATCATGGATCCTCGAATGGAGGAGAGCAGGAATTAATTGGATTCCGCTCGGTTCCGGAAGGGAATATTCAAAACGCTGGAGAGGTTATTTAAAAAAAAACTGAAGGGGAAAAAAATAGGAGGGGTGTTTCGGAGAGCGGCGTGAACATTCTCTCCGAGGGCCAGAACACAAGACGGCCTTGCAGTCGGAAAAAACCGCATCCTCGTTTTTTCATATTCTTCATCCCTCACACTCGCCCCCACATCGTCACTCTTCTGTTTCCTCCCGCTCTTTCTTCCCCGACTCTAACTTCCTGCCTGTCTCCACAGACACAGGGAAAGAGATCCGCCCATAAGTCTCTGAGCTGTCAATGGCACGCGTGTGGATTTTATATATCTTCCTACTCCCTCCCTCTGCATGCTAACCACAGCCCCCTTTCGTTGCCCGCTGCCTTCCAACTCGCGGAAAGCGAACAAAAAGAACGCCGGCTGGTTCTTTTCGACCACTCCTTATGCAGTATGCATCCGTGGACCCGTCACTCTTTCGGGTCCTTATCCATTCAGCCCGCCATTTTCCATTACGTTTCCCTTCCTCCGTTCCCCCCTCATCTATTCCCGTCCCTCCCTCCTAGATTAGGCGACCCTCGTTCCTCGAAAAGCTAGACCTTTCCGCGAACTCGATCGAGATAAAAGGCCGAATGGGTTTCTCTTCCGTTGAGCTGTTCCGCAAACCCCACTCTTTTTCTTATTCTATATTCCCTCGTCAGAAGTGTATTAAATGTTCCTCGGAAACCTCAGATTCCTTGGAACTGATTTAAATATTTACCTTGCCTGAGAATGTGACGGGAATTCCTAATTCCTTGAGGGCCTCCAATCGGGCATTGACTCACAGGGATGAGCCGAAGTTTTAATAAAGGAATAGCCTCTTTTCAGAGGTCACGAATTTCGTCTCACTCAGCGATACTCGAATGAGATTAAAAAAATGAATGCTCCATAAAACACGATCAAAAAGGAGTTTCATTGATTGAATTAACGCGTTACACTTGGAAAAAAGTGAAAAAAAAACTTAAAGGTCAATATCAAGCATGAAATTTGACCCAAGGCTCACAAGTTTCTCGAAAAATTAGCGTTCCAAGATAAAGAATAAAAGTTACAAATTTTTCCAAAGAAATTTATCATTCCTTTTTTTGTGTTTTTATTAAAGTTTTAACAAATGATTCGTAATTTGCGACATAAATCCTTTGAAAGGTTAGCGACGTAATTTCGCCACTCCTGGTTGAATGGATTTTCCTGCCAATAGATTTATTTTTTGTGTCTGGGGTGATTAGTTTCTACCCTTATTTGCACTTTACTCCCCATTTGAGGTTTGAGCTTTACAACAAAATCAATTTCATTAATTAAACTGGTATTTTTATATCATACCTAATGAAAATATAAACTAAATCTTAGCCAAGTTATCATTATTTAGCTAAAAAATCTTATTAAGAGCATATTATTGACTAATAATAATTTGTTCAACTTACATCAACAGAGAAAGGCGCTGAGAATATAAAACCTCGAAAAAAAAATTTTCTAACTATCGGTATTTTCATGTTTTCTGCTCTAACATATTCCGCGAACAGATCCTGTGAGAAAATTCTGGCCATACCGTCAAGTTATCAGTAAATCAATATTCAGACTTAAGGCTTGAAAGTTAAGCATCTAAATTCATTTGTAAACATTCACAAGAATTAATTATCCTTTGAAATAATTTTATTTTTTATATAAATGAACTAATATTCGTAAATTATCACCTGAATTTCATATGACATCGATGATATAGCATACGGAATAAGGCAGAAGTTTTTTCATGTACCATTCAACAATAATATGACATGGACGTCGATGAACGTCAATTAAATTAACGCTTTCGTTTCCATTCGCTGATCCATTAAAGATTCAATTAAAAATAATTGATTCAGATGTTAATGGTGAGATTAGTATGCATTTCACGTTCCCATTACTCCATCCATTCCATATTTTTGCAGTCTTAAACGTTTTTCACTAGAGCTGTTACCCCGTATGTCCCTGTAATCTATTAGGGCTTAACGTGAATAAACATATTTCAATCATGCTATTCCACCGATTAAAGGTAAGGTTTGGATGGCCTCTAATGACTATTTCCTTTCATGTATCACGAAAATTCAGCATTTTTTCCTGCAGTAATTCTTCCTTTAATTCTCCGTTACTATTGTCTGCCTTTATGCTGTCTAGAAAGCCCACACTTTTTCTTCCTCTTCCCCGCTTACCCAACATTTCTGCCTTTCATCTCAACCGTCAACAACCAACTACCTTTCAACACGTTGTCGTGTTAAAAACATTAATGGGTAAGCCAACGGGAAACCACCTAAATTATCATTCCCATGATAAATATGGGCTGACACATCTTATCAAACACACTGACACATCATTGTATTATGTAATTTTCTACCATTCCGGTTGCTAGCACTGTCATTAATGGGAAACAATTTTTACCTAATTATGTTACATTGTGTAGATTTTCTACTTCCTTCGTTGGAAAATTAACTTGCGGCTGCACCTGACATGAAAGTTGCCTCAGAGAAATCAGCGGGAGAAAGCTACCCTGCAGTTTTCACAACAACAGGAGTATCAGGGTATATTGCTGAAAAATATGTCCTATTTCCGTCTAGGGGAATGTGACAAGTATTTTCGCGGAGATGATTCCATTACGCTGATATTTAGACACCTTACGTGCCTTGAATCGGTAGTCACCGTTATGGGCCGTTGCAGAATTAAATTAGTCACTCTTGGCATACTAATGAAAAGTGTAGTCTCAACCTTTCCACTAGATCCGCTTCGTGATAAAATCATTGATGACCTTTGGCAACGGTGGTTCTGAAGGTGAATTGGATGAAAATGCGCCATAATTTAATTTCGTTCGTTTTCCAACCTGCTAACCAGTTCTCTCTTAATTTATTTACGTTCCCAAACCCGCGCAACCTTTTATTGTGATATCATTTGCGTGTTGCAAATATTTAGTCATCTAATGTGCGGAAACGGCTCCTAATTTCATTTAATAATTGACATTTAAACAAGGGGCAGTTAAAATTCAAGCTTTGGTGTCAATCCCATTACACTACACTAATGAAAATTTAATTTCACGACTGAAATAAAAGGCTTACATGTCATTAAACTGTCGTGGTATTGTGGGATATACTCGTTTTATGCGGATTGCGGTGTACTGAAAAATATTGTCACTGATTGCGCACAGTATTAAGTTTAATGGTATTTTTTTATGAAAAGCATAATTTAGTAAGTTCATCTTGTTGGGGACATCTCACCACAATTCAGCTTATCATACTTATTTCTGTGATAATTAGATTAACCGGTCCTTTTTTGTGTTTTTTTTAACTTCAACAATGGAAATTATGAGGATTACTTGGGGCAATATTTTTTCAGTGAATCCTCCTTTGCTTCAAATGACACTGTTATTATTTGAAATAGTGCACCCTAACAACACGGTAGGAAAGTAATAATGTTCTACGTAAGTAGCTATTTTATTCGAAAGGAGATGGAGAGCAGTTACTAGGAATGCATGCTTGAGCTCTGATTTTTCAACTTAACCCGATTGTTGTAATTCGTTTTCGCTTGATCTGCCACGCTCGAATAGCGTCGTTTTAGTCGAACACCTTTTCGGCTCAGTTTTGGTTCGAGGAAAAATCCCTGACGCTCGTCACCCCGCCACATCCCCTTTATTTCCGCACTCCTTCACCCTCCTTTGTGGACCTCTCCCCGTCAGGCGTTTTTGCCGCGTCGACTAAGGGCGGAAGCCGCCTACTGGGGAGCACCGGATGAGGGTGAAAAGTTAGGGGAGGTAGGATGGAGGAAGGAAAAGAAGTGGGAAGGAGAAAAGAGTAAGAGATGTGGAGGGAAGAAGAGAACGAATTCTCAAGAGTATCACGGATTTCGAGGAGTCGGTATGAGAGAAGCGAATGAAGGAAATGGAAGGAGGGAGAGCGAGGAGGAGACGAGAGAATTAGGTCGGGAAAAGGGAAGGTACGCAGGGTTGAGGCAAAAAGGACAGGGAGATAGGAGAGAAGTAAGGGGAAAGATAAGTTGCGGGGGATGGAGCCAAAGGACTCCGGAGCGTGCAAAGGCTGTGGTTTCGGACACGCGGGGAAGCTCTCTTAGTTCTAATGTCCGCTACAGAATACTGAGGAGCAGGTCAAAGAAGTAGGCAGGGTTGCAGTCACGCCCAAATGCAGCATAGCCAACCATGAAGAGCAGGTGGAGGGGGCGGGAGTGTGGGGAAAGAGAGTTTCGCGAGAAGAATGGGGAATTCATATAATTAATCCCTTAAAGTTTTATGGAGTGAGTGTGAACTGTAACTGAGACATCATAATAATTAATGCGGATAATTGAGTCCTTACGCAGGTAACTCTCTCAGCATAAAAATAATGGAATAATGTAAGTGTGAAGGAAGCGAGGCCATAATTTGCATGCATATGCACGTACTTGTACATGTATACAAGTATAATGTATACAGGCATACACACAAGCAAACACACACCCTTGAAACTATTTTATCCTTTTAATAAAAGATTACAGGAGAACAGGGGGAAAAATAGGCATAAAATAAGATTGGGAACTTGCAACGAACCTAATGAAACAAAGAGAAAACCATAATAAGAGAGGAGCAACTTGCGTTTGCTCACGAGTATTTTTCTTTTTTCTCCCCTTTCAGTGGAACTCTTATTCACTACGCGTAATGAAGCCATATTCAATGCATGGAAGTAAACACTTGGGAGGTAATCATGCCGGTCTATCAATTAAAGAAGTCTTCAGCTTTGTGTTGATTTCACCGCTAATTATGAGGATCGAATAATCATGACACATGTATGGAGCCAGATCAATTGAGAAATATTAAGAAAGTGAACTAGATAGGTAAAATCCGAATGGGGTAAATTTTAAAACGATCGATCAAGGATAATGAAGTACTCATTTGATTCAGATAAAATAATTAGCCGCCATGGGGAATGAGAAGTATCCACATTGCTGTATGAAATTCGTTCGCATTTTTCTTTGTCCTAGAATTGTAATTTATGAACGAACGGATAGAAATAAAGGCGTTTTTTTTTAATTCTGGAAAGCATGAATGCCTGCGGGTTGAAAGGTGAAGAAACGTTGTTTTGGTTTCTCCCGGAGAAAAAACAATGCTCTTCTCATTTTTATTCTCCTGTGTTACCGCAGTTTCCGAGCCGCAGCCCCTCCACCCATTCCCACTACCTTCCACCACACGTGCTCTCTTTCTTTCTCTTCCTCCCTATCATTCAGTCCTGGACTCCTCCCGACCCGAAACCCCCGGAAGGGTCCCTCCCCTTCCGCTTTCCTTTTCTTTTTAATCCCCATTCACCTCCTCCCTATCCTCCCTCGCTTCACTCCTCGTTCCTCCTCCCTTCCTTCTCTTCCCCTTCTCGCATCCTCCTCTTTTCTCTTGCGTTCCCTTTTGTTCCCGACTGCCTCCCACCTCGCACATACCGTCTCTTCCCCCTACCCCAGAGGGCTTGATCCTTTCTCACAAACTTTACGTTCCCCACCGCCTCCCACTCTTACGATGGTCTCCACGACCGAACGTTCGTTCCTTCCTCCTCCTCCTCGCTCTCAGCCCACGCCGGACCTCTCTTCCTTATTTTTTTCCTCCATCCCAGACATCGAATCCAATAATCTAGCCTTCAGACGGTTTCCCTTTTTTTATCTCTCTTTTTCTCCTTCTCTGTCTCCCCACTTCCCTCTCACCACCCGCGCCGTATTCTTCATTCTTTTGGCTTATCCTCTTCTTTTCCCCTCGCATCTCCTTGTACGCATACCACGCACGCATAGCCAGACATCGTCACAGTTGTAGAATCCATTGGGAGGACACGAAGGGTTTATGAATGTGAAGAGAGCGTCTCCAGGCTACTACGTTGGAGTCATTGTTGATATTTTTATATCCGTCTGAGGTGAAGAACTGGGGTTTTTATATGGGAAATATACATGGTGAGGTGAAAACACTGCACTACTATTTATAGCTGAATCTATGTATAAATTATGGCTCTACGAAAGTCGTGAACAAACTAGGACAATAATCGAGTTACGCAAATTCATTTGGATATTAATTATCAAAGGTAGAAACATTTTATTACAGCAATAATTCCTTTCAAACTTCATCTAACATATTAAGTAAAAGCAATATCCATTGAGTGTGTAGATTTCTTCCCAGGTACTAGTACGTAGGGCAATAATAGGTAGGCCATTATAGTCTTAATTGTCGCAAAATGTAATATTGCTGTTGAAACTATTAATTTATTCACGACATTCTTTGTAATAATGAGATACATGAACTGTGTGTTTATTTGCCTCAAGGATAATGGATATCATTACTAATGGTTTCAATATTGCTTACTTCTCTGCTTTTATCCTCATTTAATTACATCATAATATACATTTCCAGAAATCGGTTTATATACTGAATTTTATTTACCGATGAAACGTTCCAGTTAATATTTTAGCGCCCATCCCTCTGTCTACATCTTTCTCTCTTTGGCTTTTTAAATCGCACATCAAGAATCAGCGTGGAATAGTGCCTGTTTCACAAGAAAAGTACTGATTTATGTATTTCTCGAGACGTATCATTAATTTAAGTATTCAAAAGACGACGTAAATCAACTAATAGTTTATTTTCAGTTAATGTAAATTTATATGATCTACCTTAATTATTTCTACCTATTGAATAACGCATTGTGTTTGCATTCTTTTGACAATATATTTTTGTGTAAAAATAATTCATTCAACGTTGCATCCATTTTTCACTCAAGCTCCAGCTTTGAAATTTCCAATTTTTTAGTGTGCTGAATTTTTCGAGGAAAATAAAAATAAGACCTTTACAGCTGAAGGTCAAAATAATATTATTTTCGTTATTCCAAAAAAAAAAAGAAATGGAAGACGAGGGAACAGTTTCATTCCGCTATGGGTGAAATAGAAAATCCTACTGCGAGTTCAGATTTGCAGAGTATGAGATAAACCAGCTCATCTTTTTTTCCGTTTCTTGTACCTTGTTTCGTTCTGCCGTTTGAATGTTTTTCTCACGAAAAAACATATAAGCAATACTGCGCCAGCTTATGGGTCCCTTCGGCTCCAAAAACGATAATATATTTTCTCCAGCAAAAAGGATACGAGACTGAAAGAGACTCCAAGAAAAGTACATACAAAAAGAGAGAAGGGTAAATTTAGATCGAACGGTGGTTTCGAAAGAGACGTACACGGGGAAGAGAAAGAATGAGATTTCGTGTGGGAGGGAACGCATGTAATGGGAGCTGGTGGAAGAATGAGATCATGAGAGGAATAAATAAGTGATAAAAAATCTAAGAGAGATAAATGATATATGATTGATTTCATCTCTTACCTCTTCGGGCGCAGGGGTGAAAAAAATTTAATCCCCTGGCAACGGGAAATAATGTGCCAATTGAGAAAGGAGGGGAGGGCGTGTGTTGGTGACACCTCATTGTGAAACAATCTTGTAATGGAATCTCCTCCTATAGGATTTATGCACCATTAGACACTGTAATGAGAATGGCAAATATTACTGTTAATGTTATAATCTCATGAACATTATAATCTCTTCAATATAATATCAATCAACATTGTGTGTGTTTGTGGAGAAGAATGGAAGAATGAAGGGGAAATGGAGCGAAAGAAAAACAAATGAGGAAGTACTAGGAATGGTGGGCGTGTAGACGGGTTTGTTGAGAGAAATTCTATGAAGGGAGGAGAAATGGATGAGGGTAATAGAGGGGAGAATGTTAGGCAAACGAGGAAAGGTGAGAAATGAGAGGATGTAGCGAGGTAGAAGCAGATCTGATAAGCAGACATGTTTTACAAGGTGGGAGGTTGCAAGTAGGGGAAAGATGATGAAATTTGTTGGGGGGGGGGTTTGGTGGATCTCAGAAGGTTTTTGAGATTGGCGGGTCGTCTGTATGCGAGAGAGGAGTATTGGGGCAGTAAGGATGAGGGAGCGTCAATATCATGTAAAATAGGAAATAGTTCTTTAAGAAAGGTTTTCAGTCTGTGGAATCTGGGGAAATAGGTGGTACAAAGGTTGAGTCCTGCGCCAGATGTGGGGCTGTTTCTCTGTGGTGTGTGAGCTTGGGGGGAGCAGTGGATTCTGTTTTGTAGGAGATTTTCTGGGCAACCGCTTTTGTGGCTTTGTAGACTGTGAAGTTATTTGTTGAGTGTGACTGTGGTGTTGCAAATCCGGTGTCCACGGATAAAGAGATAGAGTTAAGGTGTTTATATGAGCCTGAGAGCGAACAGATGAACGCAGGTTGAATGTTTTTTGGACCCACCTCGTGTGGTGTGTGTGTGTGTATTAATATGCACGTTTATTTGTATGTGTATTCAATTACTTCAATGGTTGTGTCGTTCCATGATATTGAAAAATGGTAGACTTAGTCAAATATTTTGGATGGATTTTAGGGTAATAAATATATGCTTAAAAATAATTAGCAATGGTTTACTGGATTACTGAAATGTATTATAATAGGTGACGAAACATGGGTTTATGGATATGACGTTGAAACTAAGGCTCAATCATCCCAGTGGAGGCATTCTGGCTCGCCAAAACCGAAAAAACCTCGACAAGTGCGGTTGATCGTGAAGGTTATGGTGATTTTATGCTATATTTTATACACTTTCATTAAAATAATTTACAGTAACTGATTCCTCAGCTGTGCATTCTTAATTGTTTGACCATTGCTTCCATGTCTTACATCCGCTCATTCATGTGTATTTAAATAAAAGACCCCGCGTTGATAGATTGATCCGTATTTTATTAAAATTCTTACTACCACCGTTTTTATTAATTTTTCCTTTGCTATAAAAATATAATACTGAGGTTTTTTATTTTAGGAAGGGAAAGAATATTTAATTTCATACGCCAGTAAGAGAAATTTTTGTATTCTCCGTAAAAAGTAGCCCCCACTCACCGGATATATATATGCGTGTGTGTATATATATATATAAACCATAAACACAGTAATCAACCCGAAGGTCGGTTTAGTAGGTGATGGTAGAGCTCACCCATGTACCAAGCCCGACGGCGTGTGAATATTCACACATCAGGGTAGAGGGGCCAGTTCCTTTCCCTGTGCCGGTTATGGTTTCCCAGGAAGATCTGGTACCCGAAAAATCAACTAGCTTGGGTGGAGCTGTAGGTGCCCAAAGTGCCTTGCCCGGGAATCGAACCCGGGACCCTCCGGTCAGTAGTCCAACGCTCTACCCACTAGACCACCGCGACCCACATATATATATATATATATATATATATATATATATATATATATATATATATATATATATATATATATATATATATATATATATATATATATATATAAGCGCATTGTTTGCACTTGTTTGTTGTTTTGTCGTGCAAGCAATGCACGTCATTCTATATAGGCGAATGGATCACCCCCTTATCCATTCGAATGAACAATCACCGCTACACCTGTAATTCTGCATCACTCTCTTCTCTTCCTATCCCTTTACACGCAAGTTCACACAACCTATCATTTGACGAATGCTTTTCCCTAACAGTTCTAGAATCCCTACCCGATTCAGCCACCAACATAGAGGTGAGAACTCGCGAATCCGCATACATCCTATATTTCCGATCCTTTTAAATTCCCACCCTTAACCGCCATCTTTAATTGCCTTCCTAACAGTCCCTAAACCTTCCGCCCCCCTACCCTCCCCAGGCACTCTTCCCTCAAAACCTCTGTCTGACCTGAAGAAGGCCTCGGAGTTGGCCGAAAGCTCAAATCATCTACACTGTGAGTGCCCTTTTACGTGCTATCTGTTTAATTGTGTGTTATATTGTGCCGTCCAAAAGTTATATATATATATATATATATATAGTATACATATATTTATAAAAATTGTACAAATATTTTATATATATTGTATAAATATAAAAATATCAAATGAAATTGCCTGTGGTCTTGGGTCAAAGTTTTAAGTGTGACTAATCCCCGATAAAAATCAAATTTTTCTCGGAATAAAACCTTTCAAATTTTATTTCGTACCTACTTTTTATTGGGCTACAAAAACATTTCATCGCGTTTTCTCCGCTCTTTCGTAATAACTTCTAGGTGCAAAAACCAGTATATTCTATCACCCCCTTGGATAAGATACGCTCCGCATCAGTTTCAACCGTGGACAAAAAAGCAATTACATCGAATGAGATACAAGGATCTTCATCCGAAGGAGGTATCCCATGGAGATAAACCGGATAAAATCTCTGATTAAACGCAAAATTTCACCATTTTCATTCCACCATACTCACCAGAGTCTAGATAGGAATTACCCCCAAGACTCACACATTCTTCTGATTGGATTTATTTTTCTCGCCCTGTAGTGCCAAAAAATCAAATAATACACCATCTCTTCTTCCTCATCCTTTCAAAAATTACTCTGTCTTTCCAACAGTTCCAATCTCTTGTCTCTCTTCTCGCTCTTTCCTCTTCACTTCTTCACTGTAGTACTCCTCGAATACCGGATGGCACGTACTTTGGTGACCTCTCAACACATAGCCTCTCCTTCTACACTCAAACTTTCCACTCCATCCTACCAATAAATTTTAAACTTTTCTTTCCTTGAATCACTTCCTTTCTATTCCTTCTTTGAACCAGGGAATGTGCTTGTCAGAGGATTTTATTTTACTGCATAACTTAGATACTGTATTACCGCTTTCAGCATCACACTCCTCAAGTCTATCTCCTAAATCCACTAACCCTACCTTCTTCGAATTACTCCGGGCAGCCGTCTCTCCTACCTTATCAGGCAATAGAGCGTCATCATTTGTGTCCTTTCCGTTTATTTTTTCACAATTCTTCGTCACACCCACATTTCAAGAGTCTCCACCCTACGCTTATTCTCTTGGATCAAAGACCAAGATTTTGAGCCAAACAAAACGACGCTCCATACTGAAATATATACTGTTTTTCCTCTAAATATTTTCTCTAAATGTTTTTCCTCTAAATATTTTCTTATATCTACATATTCTATTTATACGTAAAACTCAGAACACAGGATACCTAATCGTTGAATTTTAAAATTGAGCTAAAATATTTATATATGGCGCACAGATAGATTTTAAGAATCCATAGATCACAACTGATCAGAAAAATTGTTAAATATGCAAACTTTTATTTTAAGTGGTTATTTTTAAGTTACGACGTTCAAATTCCAGCGATATTTGAAAAGTTTGTACCAGCGTGCTTCATTGTGAGAATGCGTTATTTTTACGTAAATATCTTTCTCCACTTTCCTTCCCCTACATATCCTCTCTTAGAAGACTGTCGGAGAATCTTAGGCAAAAATGTGCCATGAATGAGTCTGCTTCTTACATCGCAGCCGAGTACACCCCTAGTCATATCAAAGAAAAAATTCCACGGGAAAATTAGCTCATTTGGTAAAGCACTCGCCCAGAAAGTGAGAGTGCCAGGTGCAGATCCAGGATATGTCCTATTTTGAGCGTGAAAATTTACTTAAGCCTAGTTTTTTGTTCATTTATTCTTAATTTATAATTATTTGCATATTTTGTTAAATTAATTGAATGGTTATTTAATATTATATATATATATATTTATATTGGTTTAGCTTTAATATATATATAGTATTAGCTTGGTCATCAGCAAACTTAACCGATTTTACGAATTCCCCTCCGACTTTCAATCCTACCTCCAGTTCTTCCCATACCTCTTTAATCATTTCCTCTACATATACGTTGAACAGTACCGGTGACAATGGGCAACCCTGCCTTACACCTCTTCCTAACACTGCCCATCCGGACTCTCCGTTCCCCACTCGCACCTGAGCAGTCTGAGACATGTACAGGTTGCGGATCAGTCTCCTGTCCCTCCAATCCATTCCTATTTTCTGCAATACACGCATTAATATTTCCCAATTCACTCTATCAAACGCTTTTTCGAAATCTACAAAACAGGCAAAAACGTCCTGATTGTATTCTATATTCCTCTCGACTAGTGATCTCATTACTGCAATGGCATCACGCGTACCTCTTCCCTTCCTGAACCCAAACTGATCATCCCCTAAGTAATCATTTGCCTTACTCTCTATCCTTTTGTTGATGATCCTGAGAATAACTTTAGCTGCGTGGGATATCAAACTTATTGTTCTGTAATCCTCACATGACGAAGCCTTTGCCTTTTTTGGAATAGGAACTAACACCGATCTCACAAAATCTTCGGGCCAGATTCCTTCCTCATAGATACTACGAATCAGTCCATATATGGCCTTCTTCCCACCTTTCCCTAACCATTTCAACATTTCTACAGGAATATTGTCCACCCCCACAGCCTTATTTGCTTTCATCTCCTTTAATGCCCTTTCTATTTCATCGTCGAGTATGCCTGGACCTAAGCTATCTTCTTCTACGTCATGTTCCTTTTCTATGTCTAACCTTGTCGGCCTAAGTTCTTTACCACACAGTGTTTCTATATATTCCTTCCATCTCTCTTGGATTTTTCCTGGTTCAACTATTATCTTATCTTACCCCATTTATCTTTATTTATCTTTATCCATTTATATATATATATAGGTACATATATGGTTATTATGTAGAAGAGCAAATACTTGGAAAGTGATGTACTAGGAGGAAAAGAATAGGCATTTTGTATGGAACTATGGCAGTTAAAAAGTATTTAGTGATAAAGAACGAGTAACTTTAATTTTTAGTATCGGATTTAAGAATATTTTGTATCCTGTTATTTAGGGATTATTGGTACAGTAGTTTATTTTGCCAGGGTCTCTCAAATACCTACTCTAATCGGGAAAACTACCGTTTAAAACAATAATGAGTGTGCATATATAAGGCGCAAGTATTAATTGAAATATATATGCGGTGTTCAAGTTAAGTTCAGTAATGTGCAAGTGCAAACTCAGGGTTTCTCTCTCGTTTTTCTTCACCGCTACTTTCCCATTTTTCCCTAATTTTTCATGCAGTGTGAACGATCTCCCTATCCGTACACCTCTCGAAAAAATATTGCCATCGTAAATGCGTCCGAGCGTTTGCGCATCGATATGTTTCGGAGTAGATCGGGTGTCGATGAAGAGGGTCGTATCCGAAGAATATGCTGAGGATGGCGTGTGCAAGAATCTATTCCATAAGGCAGTGAATTAGACTATAATTATTCCTGGGGGGGGGGGGTGCAGTCATGTCGTGCCCTGAATCATAACGTCGGTGGGGACGGTTCTCGCAGTACACCGTGCTTCGGTATTCGAGATTTTGGTGGAGAAAGAGGTAATATTCTGGGAGAGAACAAGGGTGATAAGGGAAATTGGTGGGCAATATCCCTCCTTTTCACCTTTTTATCTCCATCCTCATATCTTATTCCTCTCACATGCCTTTCAGCGTCTGCCCTTTCCACTCTCTCTCTCTCTCTCTCTGAATCTTTTGCGATATTTTTTGCCTCTCCACGTCGCGTACAGACGCTCAATATCCAGAACCTGGCGGTAGTGCGCACTACTGTTCGTAACCATATACTTCCCTTGTATTGCGTTATGTACCATAACATAAATACGAACTGTACCGCTTGCATAATGTCTGCTGTGTGACATATTAGCGAATTATGGTGCGATGACAGTGCGACCGTTTTTGTTGCTCTCTTATTATAGTTTGAATAAAGCGACGAGAACCCGCATTAAATATCGTGGGACGTAAATATTTTCGTGGCTCTTTATGAAATAGAAAATAAATACGAATATCCAAATATATTCATTTTTTATTCTCAGTTGTATAATAAACGCTTCTGATTAGCGTATAGAATAAATTATCACTTTTTAGAAAAAAATCTTCTGAAATAAAATATTTAAGTGATTTTTTTCAGTGTTAGTATTGAAATGGATAATAGTTCCGAAAAATATATAAAAAAGGTTTCTTCAAACAGTTCAACGTAGGATTTACCTCAGCTATTTTGGCAATCTCTATCTTTTATAATATTGGACTTATTAGTGCAGTATGCTTACCACCAAATATTTCAGGATTCGGCAGTTTGGGTCGAGACCAAAATGCCGCCGATTGTGACTGTAAGAAATAATGAAAAATGTAGTCTAGCCATCTTATATCTATGGCAGTATGTTTTCACTCACGCTCTTATACGGTGCGGCAATATAACTTCCTTTTCTGAAGGCGTTTTGCGTTTGAAAAAAGGAAGTTATGTTACCGCACCCCGTATGTTTTTTCAATGGAAGTGGTCTTGCGGTAATTAAAATATGGACTTAATCATGACTCTGTATGGAAGTACAACATGAAGTACAAATGGGGTAGGGAACGTGGAAAGTTATGATGAACGCTTTTGCGTCTGTATACCTGTGCCGAAGTTTTGTCCTCCAATGAGGCTAGAAAATGCATCCAGTTCTATTATGAATTTCTTTATGGCCCATTATATACTGTTGATCACCGACTTAACGTGAGTATGGCTGAATAACGTTTAAATTCAAAGCGTTCAACGAAAAAATAAATATACAGAATGAAATCTCTGAGAGCGCCGTGTGTCTTGTGATGGACCTCGTTTGGAGTTGAAGCTGAATTTATCTTCGCCACAGTCAGATGAAGTATCCCAATGTTAGCAAGTCAATAAAACAAAACCCAAAATAATTCTCAGTGTTGGGACGAAGGCAAACCACGGTCTTTTATCATTTCCATTAATGTTTATCGCAACGGCCCCTATCTCGATTGCAATGGGCCGAAAAATTCTGTTAGACTCCCTCGTGCCTAAGCAAAATATGCAAATTTTCAGAACACCTGTCCAATACTGCCGATCATCAATAGTATCTTTATATCCCCCACGGAGGGCTAAATGTTTTGAGAAAAAATTTACCGGGTCAGATGCTATAATCACTGTAACATCGTCCTGTTAAAATGTCGTAGTATTCCATCCAAGGTTGGATTTTCTTCTCTCCATCGCACAATCATGTGCAAATTCCGATTAACTTTGTCGGCCTAGTTGGCCGTCAAAGCATTCCTCTCACTTAATCTAATCCGTAGAGTTGGCCAATATTGATTTAGATAACGGAAATCTGGATATTTCCATATATTTCTCTTCGTTCATTCGCGAATATTATTTCCTTCACAATTGAGTCACCTTTTTCGTTGATGTAACTTTTCTTCTTTCTGTCTCAGAGCAATTCTCTGAATCTCTCATGGTTTGCCATCTGTTAAATAATATTTGACATATGTATAATGTAACTACATAATGTGAATAGCCAAGTATGTAAACAGTCATAATGATATTTTTCACTGCAGTTATCCAAAGGTGGATTTGATAGGTTAGGGTCGTGCTAACTTAATAAGAACTTTGTTGCAATTTTCCACATTAAAAACTTTTAACTGTGGAAAATTGCAACAAAGTTCTTATTATGCCTCGATTCCACAACATTACGCCTGACTCTTCACTTTTCGTTCGTGCTAACTTATTACTAAGGTCTATGACGCATGAAATTCACCCATCATGTAAGAAAAAACCAGTTCCTTTGCTTGTGCCGCCTATGGTTTTCCAGAAAGATCTGGTAACAGGCAACCCCAGGAATCGAACCCGGGTCCTTCGATCCGTTGTCCAATGCTCTGCCCACTGTACAACCCAGTCCCACATTATATATATATATATATATATATATATATATATGTATATATATATATATATATATATATATATATTCATTCACATAGAAATAGAGATAAGGAAAATGGAAAATGAACACATACTATATAAAGGACGAACACAAGAGAGGTGGGGAAGGCGGATGTGAGCAGATCACAAATTTAAAAATATTTTCCTCGACCGGGACTTGAACACCGGATCTCTCCACTTGCCGGGCGGATACTCTAACCTTATATCCTATATATATATATATATATATATATATATATATATATATATATATATATACACACACACATACTCATATATGTATAAATAATTACATATATCTAAAGATTGTGACTGTTCAAGTATTCTTTTTTACTAGCAAGCCTTGACGCTGCCCCGTTTTATTCAATGTCATTTATCTATCATAGCCATGTTCTGCTGCAAATAGTATTGCATAAAAGTATAGTTGTAATAGAAGTTTATAGTGTCCATCAAGTTACATAAGTATCCTTTGAGTAAGTTGTTTTATTGGTAGATTCTCATTGAATTGGCAATGACAAAGTTCGACATTCAAGTACGTATGTCTCTGAGATGTTATGGTGTGTCTGGAGATTCGGTAGTTCTCTGTGTAGAGCGCTGGACTACTAACCGGAGCGCCTAAGTTCGATTCCCAGGAAAACCTCCTGCCCCTCTAAATTTTACCCATGTTGCGTGATTTTTAGGTACCAGATCCCTAGAGCCATAGGCGTCATAGGGAAAGGAATTGTCCCCTACCCTGACGGTTGAATTTGGCACAATATTGGGTTTAGTATTGGATGAGCCTATCAAGCCTAACTTCTGGGTTTCAACTGTGGTGGTGTCATCATCAACGAGTAATCGTAATTTTTTCCTCAATTATTTTCCTCTAGCAAATTTAATTTTATGTTACATTGATAGATTAACGTACAATGCATATTTGGCACGAGTTCCATTGATTTCATTTCATCAATATGTCAGCAGTAGCCGTTTCACGTTGAAACTTACAGACTGAAGGTAATTCGCGACGAGCAGTACGTTGCATTATACATTTTACTTTATCCTGAACAACTCGCCAGGCTATGAAATGCTACCAGAGAATTATGGAGGGTCTATTCTTCCATATGGTAGAGCTAGAAATTGGTTAGGAAAAGTCTTAAAGAGGGGATTCATTGATTTCAAAGTAAGCGAGGCGATTTCAAAGGAAGATGAATGACGAATTCCAGACACTGTTCTTACGGAAGTAAGCATTAACATAGCCACTGCCACTATGTGAAAGGTCGTCGAATGATGTTAAGAGCACTATCATATTTTTACCTGGGTGCTACCTTCTCGTTGTTAAAAGAATAATCTTGCATGAGGTTTTTGTGAGCGATGAGTTCCGCGGAATTGCAATGATCTCGCAATACTCTGTTTTTAGTGTGATCTTCACTATTCCTATCATTGCTAGTCTCATGTGACATTTTCCTATTCCCTAAATAAGAAACACCTTTTTGGATAGCATATTTATCACTGGAAGCCGGCGTAGGCAAATTGATGATGTTCAATCTATAGCCTCTACTATTGACCCATTATTGGAGCCTAATCAATATTAATTTATGCACATGTTCTATTGTCTTTTAATATAATATCAAAGCACATTTTTCACAATTAACTATGCGAATACATGTGGTATGACCACTGTTTATTGAACAGTCTGTGGCTCTTTAGTGATAATATTTTATTAATATTTTTCCATTTGCGTGCTTGTTTCCAGAAAGTGTTTTTCTTTCGTGTCACCATAAAAAAGGGGTTCAAAATGGGATGTTTAGCACCCTCTTTATACATTCTTTGGCACAATATACACGTCAAAATGTAGGATACAATCTGTTTTCTGGATTCGATGCTTCTTGTCATTTTTTAGTTATTTTATTTTCTTTGGTATTCTTCCATCGTTTTACCATATTTGTATTATGTCTAATAAAATAAAATCTATCATACCTTATAGGATAATAGTTTCCAGAGTGTGCATTATTATAAAATATTTATTATTTTAATCAAATCGTCTTATACTCGTACTTCCCCGAGACGATTTTTTTAAACTTTCCATAGCACGATAGTATTCGACGGGACTCCAGATGTTTCAATGATTTTTTTCTGAGGAATTGTTGTATAGGAATAATGTAAAATAAACTTATTTCAAGGATTATTTTCTCGATAGGCTGTAAAGAACCATATTCCTGCTAATTAGTTTTGTTAAAGTATTGAAGTTTTGTTGCAAGTGTTGCAGACAACGCAAATCAACAATATGTATGGGAAAAATTTAGAATTCACCGAATATGAGATGATAAGCTACTTAAACGCACCGTGTAATATTATCAATAAAAATAAAATAATTTAGGTATTCCAAATATTTTCCCTGATGGATACATTCCTTTTAAATCCATTGACATTGGCTTAAAACGTAAACATCTTTTTCCGTAAACGACACAGAAGTTAGTGTAGAAACATTTTGCAATCGTATTTTGCACTCGTTTATGACTGCATTGACCAGCAAAAAAATTCCGGCCCACAAAAATTATATATTTTAAAATTAAATAAGACTAAACGTTTAGCTCAAGTACTCCTTTCTGAATTTTCCACCCTTTTTTGCTTTGGTTTTCGCTCGTATTGCCGTAAAAAAATATTAGTCTCCTATTTTCATGTCGTTATTATTTTTTTTCTACCCTGGGTTGTCTCATATAACATCCCTTCTCTCATCATCCACCGAATTCGTTCTCCTATGCAAGAACAGAAGTAACTTTTATATTTATTCCATGGTTTTGCTATAAGTTTCTTATCTCCTTGACCCTTCTCCGAATTTTTCCAACAACTTAAATGTTTTCTCAATGAAAATGAAAATACATGGCACCGACAGAGGGTGTTTCATAGAATATATGTTCAGGTTAGCTTAGCATACTCTTCGGGTGCATTGGAAGGCGAGAAAAACAGCCGTCATCTGCCAAGTGGGAGCAACAACGGAATAGAGCTAGTGAAAGATTGCCCTACTAATTATTCATTTACAATTGTATCGAAAACCATAGTTACAGAGACACCCAACAGCTTGATTTTTCTAAGAGTTCTTATTTTTAGTTAACTGTTTGCCGGGGAGTCGATTTTTTCTCAAAGGGTTTTCCTACAAACGTGATTGGAACGCATTTCTTCATTTTGAGTATAAAAGTTGCTGTTTTTCAAAGGTTCAGTAGATTCGTTGAAAACGGGTGTATGAGTATGTTGTTTTTTCTTGGAGAATTTAAAAATACGTTTTCCAAAATTTTATAACAGGTATTGGCTCATCATTTGGTATTTTAAATTGTTCCAGTAAACAGTGATAAAAAATCCTGTTTATTTCAATAAGGAAGTTGCCAAAGGAAGTTTATTTGATAAATAAAACAGTTTCTGGCGTAACTTGGTGGAAAATCTTCATACTAACTTTATGTGGCAAAGTAAAGTGGTTTGATTATTAGAAGTTTATTTATATTTATTTTTTATGCATCTAAGATGGTACTCCAAACTGTTTGAATTAAGGGACAGCCAATTTGAAGGTTTTTCAACTCAACGGTCAGTATAATTAATACGTATAATTTAGGACTCTAAGTAGGCTTCTACGTAACAAATTTATTTTTATCCGTCTGCGTATTTTAGAGATTTAATTTTTTTTTAATTAAAATTTTGTTTTTCAACTAGGTTCATATTTCATTTGTCAGGGTTATTAAAATTCCTGCCTGTAACAATCACATGTCTCACAAAGTTACAACAAACCACAAATCTTTTGAAAATGGCTCATTATTAATGCAAAAGCATCGGTGAGATTTTGAGTATCCCTCCCGGCTTCCCGTACTTGTTAAACGTTTCAATATCCAACCTTATCAACTCACATCGGTCTAGCCTCCATTATTTTTTCATTGATGCGTAGAATAAAATTTATCGCCATTGATTATGTATCACTTTTTCTCTGTTCCCCCGTCGCGGTATCCCATCTTGTCACACCCAAATAGTCCCTTAGTCCTTTGTGAGTGAATTTATTTATGGTCGATCCCTACGCTGTAATAATTCGCCGCTGGAAGCTGTCCGAACAGCCCTTAAATTTGTTTTACTGTGCAGCGAAATTGTTTGACATTGTCTTGTATTTTGAGCAGGAATGAAGAGAGTATTGAATCGATATTTGAAGCGACGTATTTTTCGTCTTTATTGACCTCTCTCTCTCTCTATCCCTCCCTCTCCTCTTAAAAGCGCTCTTCGTAAAGTCGTTAATGAACGAATTTCCGCGTTCCGTGATTTCGGCCTCGACGCCCTAATTATCCGCGATGGCGACCCTTGCGAAGAACTAGTTTCCTGCTCCCTCACCGCCCGAATATGACTGCGGAGAGGGTGGGAGCGTGGGACGGAAGGGGCGGAAGAGGGTGGAGAGGCTTCACAAATGAATCTTCCGCTCGATCCGTCAATTGAGCTCGAATTGAGTTTGCGTGGAGTTCCATTTTCTCATTTTCGTTTGAAAAGAAAAAAAAACTGAGAGATGGGAGAAGAGATTTCCTCGATTTCGTTACGGACGTTAAAAATGAGTATGATGTCAATTCGTGTCACCTTTCCGGGAGACCGATTATTTGAGTTGTACTATTTTCATCCGGCACCGAGCTTTGATTATTTTAGACCGCTTCCCTAAATCTGAGGGAATATAAATGAAAATGAACCGCAGTGGCAATTTAAAATCATACTCTTCCTGCCTTTTGTCCCCGAGGAAGCAGAAAATTGCCTTCATTTTGCTTTTGAGTGGATAAATCATCAATGACTTGGCCTAGTGGAATTTATTGTAAATGAAGGAAATAATTATTACCGTTGATTCGTTGTCCATCCTGCTTAAAGTAGGATGTAAGGGTACAGTGGGTAGAGCGCTGGGCTACAGACGGGAGGGTCCGGGTGTGATTACTGGCCACACCTCTAAACACCCTCAGCTTCACCGAACCTGCGTGATTTTTCGGGTACCACATCTTCGGGAACCAAAGGCGGAACAGGGGAAAGAACTTCCATTCCGACCCTGTGTGTGAGTGAATTTCGAGAACCGTTTGGCTCAGTACTAGATGAACTCTACCCTCACCTATCAAACTAACCTTTTAGTTGATAACTGTGGTTTTGGAAAACTTTATTATGTATAAGTTGCCCTCATTTTGCTACAAAATTCGCGTTGTTTTTGAAGATCTTTATTTGCAATTGTTCATCAGCCTTTGGGTTGATAACCGTGGTTATCTGCTTAAAGCCATTTTTCGTGTAATTAAAACCTTTTGTAAATATGCCTCCAAAATGTATGATTCAATTAGTCTACATTTTAACTCTTTACAAAATGATATTATAATGGAAATGAGAATAGTTCCAATCTTAATAATATTTTCAGGGTCCACTTTATTTTCGTTCATTCTTTCCATATTTTTTTCGTATTATGACCTCGGTAGGCCTAAAAATTCTGTTCTTCAAAATCCTCAAATTTCTCCGAAAAAATGGTTGCCTCTCGCCCGAACCTTCGTTAAATTATGTGCTATGGGAAATTTTTATGCATATTCCCTCTAAATTAAATTTAAAAGCATATAATTTTTTTATCCAGTTTTAGCATTGCGCTAATGGAAATATGGCTTGGTTTACGTTACATCCATTTTAAATCCCTGTCTGCTGAAACTCGTTGATGAGATTCCTTCCCTGTACGTGATGAAAGTATGAGTGGGTTGTCTTTTCTTTCTCAAAATTGCACGAATGGGGTAGCACGAGCATAGTGACCCCGGGACAGCGCGTGCTGAAATCTAACTTTTGTCGCCCACTCAGCATCGATCGAACCGGCCCTATTCAAATTGCCTGGAGCATAATCGCCCCCGCGACGACCGTAATTGCGACCGGCGCCAACTCGTCTGGCGTCACGTGGACTGCTCCCTCCGTCTCCCGGTAGAGTGCACTGCTGTTTTTTTCCTTCCTTTTTAAAATTGGGAGGCACTCGAAAAATAATCAAGAGGACACGCTCACACACACACACATGCCCATCCCCCTCAAATGCGAAGTGACCCTCCATTTTTCCCTCCCACCGTGCCACCCCAGTAAACCGGCGATAGCTCCCCAGCCTCACACACCCCCCCTTCTTGTTACTTCCCTCTAACTCTCCCTCGGAGATATATAACCTTTTACGTGTGCCCGCTGACGATGTTTCCATTTCAAAGACCCCTTCCGCGCTCCTTTCACAACCCTCGTCGAAAAAGTTTAAACATCCTCACCCTGAGAGTCGAGATATTTTTTTAAACCTCATTTACCCATCCCTTACTTCTTCCTCTGCTATACCTAGCTCCCTAACTTTTTCATTCGCCATGTTAGCGTTCCTCACCACCGCTACTCACCCACCCCTTACACCAACCCTCTTCCATCGACCAGCTGGGAAGACCTGAGATTCGTGAGATCTGGCAGAAGATTCCGCGATTGCATGAAAACATTTTCACGGTCATTTCCTTTCGACGCTTTTCCTCACAAATGTGACGTTGATGAATGATCTGCGCCAAGAGTTCCGCTCTTTTCAAAGTTTTACCCCGGAAATTTCTTATTTTCGCTCTCACGATCTTGCCGTAAAATCGAAGGCATGGCCCAAGGTCCAACCCCTTTCGGACTTCGACCTGGGATATCCTCCAGAGAAAAAAACTTTACCTGGGTGTTAGAACGCATTTTCAAATTGGACTTTAAGAACTGGTTTTGCACCTTAAACCATTGGTGACATATCAGCTGAACTAGCGCTAGACGCATTTTTAACAGGTCCCTTGGCGTAATAAAATAAGACTGTTTGAATGAATGAGGCACTAAGAAACTTTTAACATAAACACAAAAAGATGTTGCCTTGGAGCGGAAGGGAGAGGAAACATGATTAAGCACTTGGACATTCGTAAGGGAGAATACATGAATTGATTTCCGACCAATAAATTATCTATTGAAAATCAAGTGCCTACATTATGTGAATGGAGATTTTTAACAACAATTTAATGATTGTTTCAAACAATATGCTCCATTAATATAGCAAAGAATTATGAACTTATGAAATTAGTATGTGTCTGGGATCTCCTATTTTCATATGCTCCAATGGGTTGGATTCTGGCGGTCATAAAATCGCTGTCCTTTTATACTACTTTTCGAAGAGCTTGTGTATTCATAAAACATTATTTTATTTCATTAAAACATTATTATAAATTTTTTAGTAAGTTGTGTCAATCCTTATCGATTCAGTGTGCATTTTTCAGGGCTAAACTTTTCAGCATTGAAGCTTTCTCAGGAATACATTTCTTAATCTTCTGCTATCCTCGTTAGGCCCCTATCGTTCATAAATATGATAATTAGGCTAAACGGTTTATAGGTAAATAACATTCTCTTCAGTCCCTAGAAAAAGAACTTAAAACCTATCTCTTCGCTTCTGTTGTTGTAAGCTGATTTCGCAGTTAAAATTATTCCGAAATAAAACCCTTTCATTCCGCAACTCCCAACCATTTATTCCCTGGTTCCATTCTTGATGCTGCCGTCCCATCTCCGTCTTGGCGTCTTGGCGCAGCCAGTTCGGACTCGCTCCAACGACCAGCGTCGGTCTGTCTGCCATTAAATCGGACTACTCACGCAACGGGTTTTTACCACCCCCTTGCGTGTTTATCGCCGCTCGAGTGCAGGCAGTATGGGGCTGCGATAAGGTGGCTGCAGCGGATGGTATAGTTTTATGTGGCGCCTCCTGAACGGTGGCGTGAACTACGTGTGTCTGAAACACTGACGGGGGGCGTTTCCAACCCCCCCCCCCCGCCACTACACCAGGTTTTCTGTTGCGGAAATTCTCCACCCTCAAGTAACAAGAAGCAAGTCGTCCATTGTTGTCAAAATTCACACACGATGAACTTTGTCTAGAAAAGCAGATCAAGGGACGTCATTTGTCTTGCCACAAATCTCTCTAGTCTCCTTTTTAATTTCCACCCATAAAATCCTGATAAAGCTTGTTTCGTGTATCTGCCGCGGAAATGGTGTTTTGGTCGACACACGTGCATTTTTTGACGCTCAATAAATTGGTTGTTGATAAAAAGCTATTGTCATGACCTCTAATTAATTTTCACATGCTTCATCCATTTTCAATATCCTGTCGGATATCCTTTCGCAATGGGATTTATAGAATTCATATAAATTCTATTGGCAACTCAATTTCATTGAGAAAAAATAGGAGCTACTCCCTATCTGCCTTAGGCAAGCATGAATTTTCGGGAGGATTTTGGTAATTTTCTATGATAATGAAGTAGTAACGTAAATAGGCCAACCCTACCCAGAATGGAAGGTTGTGTTAGGTTACATTTTCAATAGATGAAGACAAGCTTCTCCTTTAACTGCGCAGGATTATTTCTTTTTAAGGATGAACCATAGTGGATACTATTTGATTCAAGTCAACACAAATTGGTAATAAAATAAAAGGATTAAGTGCCATGTTATGCTGTTACGTGTGTTTTTTATGCACCAATCAGGAGAATTCTTACGATTGCACATTAACCAACTGATATAGATAGGATTACTTTAATTCTAACGACTGTGAGGCTTTGGGTAAGGTCCAAAGTGGTGAACTTCTCAGTTTACTTTTTTCCAAGCGTGATTCTTTTACCCTCCATTATGACTCTCTTGTTACAAATTCCACCTTATAAATAAGTCATATCGTTTACCATGAAAGAAATTTTGCTAAAGTTACATACTTTGTAGCTTAAATAAATTTCTAATTGTTAGAAGCGTATAATTCATAAAGATGTACTTTGTATTTCAATTCATAAAATCTTTAAATATGCCCTTGATCTACACAGGAGAGTGAAAAAGATTTAATGCCGTGGTCTATTTAAACTTTAGATACTTTATTGAATATATATATTAGATTTGGATTAATTATGTTTAAATATTGAAGCATCTCAAATTATCTAGAGTAGACTTTATGTATCTTTTTGCAGATTTTTCGGTTAGCTGCAGGAAATGAATGACATTTTAGTTTTGGGCACTGGCCCGCATTCCTTCTCTTTCCTCTCTATATTTTTTCAACAAATTACGGTCTGCGGATTACCAAGGAAATTCGGGGAAACTCTGATGGATGTAAAACTCACTTCTCCCCCCATACCAGTGGAATACGAAACGAGGCTTTTACTCTAATTTCAGATGGCACGCGACTCAGCCGGCGTGGATCCGCTATGGTTAAAGCGAGACGGCGAGGAAAGCAAATGTTGAACGTACGGTATTGTCGAGCTTGAAAATTTGTCTCGCTATTTAGGGCTAAAATTCTTGCCTAATTATGGAATTTTAACGCGTGATAAATGAGAGGTTTCCCTAAAAGTGGCTCAATACAGTTTCCACGTGGAACATTTTCAGGTAAAAATCTAGGTTTATAAGAGGTATTTCTCGGAGAAACATGTATTTCCTACGAAAAGTGAAGAATCAGGCGTGATATTGTGGAATCGAGACATAATGAAAACTTGGTTGCAATTTTCCACAGTTAAAACTTTATTGCCGACCATGGTTTCGATACACTGTATCATCTTCAGGTTGAATCTTCTGGTAGACCTGAAGATGATACAGTGTATCGAAACCATGGTCGGCAATAAAGTTTTAACTGTGGAAAATTGCAACGAAGTTTTCATCATGTATTTCCTGATTAAATTACTGATTTTTACTCGGATAAACTTTTGACTTTTTCAATTCAAATTTTTTTTATTGCTACTCATATTTTTCTAAAATACCCTCATCATCAATCCTTTCTTGCACATTGGAAGAAATATATGTGGTTTCGACAAATTTTTCGTGCATACAAAATTAGATGGCAATTTATTTGATGGCACAAATTTGGAGAGGTCGGCGATCATCAAATACGTTCCTGCCTGCTGATGTTGGCGGATAACGGAGTAGAAAACTAAATGGACTTGAATCCGAGGAAGTTGAACCAAAATTACGCAGGAAGACCGGCAAATAACGCGCTGTGCGCTACGAGCATAACTAGCGACTCGCTCACATTTACGGGCTGATAAACGAAAACCACCTCTCAAAATACCCGGAGGGATAGTGCTGTCGGGGGAGACTTAACGCTTTTAAAGCTCTGGATTGTAAATTCCAGTCTGCAAGTCTAATAAACCCCTCGTAACATAGGTATTTGTTTTTTCCAAAAATTATTCACCCTCATCATTCGGAAAAATGTTCAAGGGAATAGATTTGCTCGTATTCAAAGAAATATCAAAGCTACTAATTCCATATAGAAGTTTGATTTGATATTTCAAATCAAGTATCTGATAAATATTCAGGGTAATGAAAATCAAATATTAACGTTATTGTAACCCATTCCTAGTGTAAATGGGTTTGCATTGCGTTTTGCAATACTCTCTTCACTAAATAGACGCCTTATTTCACCCATATTTTCAAAATTTACGTGGCGGTGAAGAAGGAGGTATTATTCTACAGCATTTACACTTGATATATGTTAATAATACTGGACGTATTTATTTGTACCAGAATTTTAAAGTTATCAACGGATTTGAGATTTTAACCAGTTGAGTATGGATTGGCAGGTTGTTTAAATTAACTATTTGCTAAAACGGTACACTTTGCACGGATTGCCTCGTACCAACTCTTGTTCAATAAACGTATCAGGGATGAAATGAGCTACGAACGCGGCCGTTTTTCATCACAAAATTGGAGCAAACAGCGTCTGCACAAGGATTATATATTGGATTGGCTCAGTAATGAATCTTTCATTGCAATGTCTTAAAAGATCTGGTACTGAACTGGTCTACTGATTAAATACCGATTTTTACTATGGATAGCATGACGTAACCCAAAACAAATCTGAATGATTTAAATAGGAAAAGAGTATTTTTTGACGTGAGATTAACTCGGAAAATAGGATTGTTACATGGAAATTAGCCAAAACTCGGACGAACGCCGTGTAATACTATTAATGGTTAATATGTCAATCATGACCAGTAGCCTAGCAAAAGTAGCAATGTTCACACATTACTAATATTTTGAATGTTTATGCAGTAGCATTTTAATATCTGATGCTTGAAATGAGTCCTTTTCTCCTGATAATTAGAGGACATTTTTCAATTCTATCGTCAAGTTATCGGAAATAATTTCTAATAATCTCCCTACTGTGAGCCATGAACAAACTCGCGGTGATCAAATTCAGTTGTTAATATGTCAGGGTAGCTCACGTTGTACCGAGCACTACGGGTGTGAAATTCAAACTTGTGAGTTGCCATTTACCTTTCCTTGTGCTGCCTATCGTTTATCAGTAATATCTGGTCAAAAAAATCAAAAATCACCTAGTGTAATATACCACGACTCCCTTGAACTATATATTTGTAAAAAAACTACTGTATACGAAAATAACCTATATAGTAATATACATTTCTACATCTAGTAAGGTATTTTCGTATAGAGTAATTTTTTTACAAATATATAGCGCAGGAGTTCAGTGCATTTGTTTACAAATCTACAGAGAAATGGATGCAAAGCATATTGATGGGCAGTGAGATATGGAAGACTGTGATGGAGGAGAGAATGTTATGGAAACGAGAAAGGGGTATGAATAGATGGGAATGTTTAATAAAATTAAGGGTGGAAGAAAATATACAGAGGTGAAGATGGGGTTGTAAAGTAGGATGTTGGGTTGTGTTTTGATAGGAGAGAGAAGGGAATTTGTTAAGAATGTTCTGGTACTTTCCCGGCGAATAATGTTTTCCAAGATTATTCGGGTCTCCCACCGGGTCCATATTCGTAGGTTTGCCGACGTTTCGATGGACGACTATATATATATATATATATATATATATATATATATATATATATATATATATATATATATATATATATATATATGTATATATATGTGTGTATATATATATATATATATATATATATATATATATATATATATATATATATATATTATTATTATTAGGTAATCTACCGTTTAAGGTAGGTTTTTGGATGGACACAACTATCAAATAAACATTTTGTGACTCACCACCTAGCAAACTAATCTATATCAGGTCCCTCTTCATCTCTGTGTACTTCTTTCCTCCCTTCATCCCGTCCAACATCCCTATCCTGTTCCTGCCCTTACCTCGCTTGCCCAACATTCTCCCCTCTATTACCCTCTTCAACATTCCACTACCGCTCAATACGCATTTCATCCATTTTTCCTGCCTCCATAGGATTTCTCTCAACAAACCCCTCTCCTCACCCACCATCTCTAGTACTTCGTCATTTGTTTTTCTTTCGGTACATTTCACCTTCTCCTTTCTTCTCCACACCCACATTTCAAAAGCCTCCAATCTACGTTTATCCTCCTGCTTCAGAGACCACGTTTCCGCGCCGTACATAGCTACGCTCCATATCAGAGTTTTTACGAGTCTTGTCTTAACATCTCTACTCAACGTCCCCGTCATCAACTCCCTCCTCCTTGAGAAAGCATCCTTGCCTAGCCCAATTCTTTTCCTTACGTCCCTACCACTTTGACCGTATTGGTCCAAAACACTTGCGAGATATGTAAACTGCTCTACCTGCTTTATTTTTCCCCCTTTTTTTAATATTTAGCTTAGCCTTTTTCTTTGTGGAAAATCGCATAACCTTTGTTTTATTAATATTGATTCTCATCCCATATTTATCGCACTGAACCTCCAATTCACTCAGCAATGCTTGCAACCCCTTGGCTGACTGAGCAACTAATGCTTGGTCATCAGCAAACCTAACCGATTTTACGAATTCCCCTCCGACTTTCATTCCTACCTCCAGTTCTTTCCATGCCTCTTCAATCATTTCCTCCACATATACGTTTAACTGCACCGGTGACAATGGGCAACTCTTCCTTACACCTCTTCCTAGCACTGCCCATCCGGACTCTCCGTTCCCCACTCGCACCTGAGCAGTCTGAGCCATGTACAGGTTGCGGATCAGTCTCCTGTCCCTCCAATCCATTCCTATTTTCTGCAATACACGCATTAATTTTTCCCAATTCACTCTATCAAACGCTTTTTCGAAATCTACAAAACAGGCAAAGATGTCCTGATTGTATTCTATATTTCTCTCGATTAGTGATCTCATTACTGCAATGGCATCACGCGTACCTCTTCCCTTCCTAAACCCAAACTGATCATCCCCTAAGTAATCATTTGCCTTACTCTCTATCCTTTTGTTGATGATCCTGAGAACAACTTTAGCTGCGTGGGATATCAAACTTATTGTTCTGTAATCCTCACATGATATAGCCTTTGCCTTTTTTGGAATAGGAACTAACACCGATCTCACAAAATCTTCCGGCCAGATACCTTCTTCATAGATACTACGAATCAGTCCATATAGGGCCTTCTTCCCGCATTTTCCTAAACATTTCAACAATTCTACAGGGATGTTGTCCACCCCCACGGCCTTATTTGCTTTCATCTCCTTTAATGCCCCTTCTATTTCATCGCCGAGTATGCCTGGACCTAATCTATCTTCTTTTTACGTCATGTTCTTTTTCCTTTTTTTAACCTTGTCGGCTTAAGTTCTTTACCATACAGTGTTTCTATATATTCTTTCCATCTCTCTTGGATTTTTCCTGGTTCAACTGTAATCTTACCCCACTTATCTTTAACTGTTAGCACAGATCTTACCTTCTTACTTCCCGATAATAACTTAACCTTGCTGTATAGAGCACCAATTTCACCCTTCTTCTGTAAGCTTTCCATATCCTCGCATTGCGTTTTCCACCATTCTTCCTTTGCTTTATTTGTGACCCTTCTCAATTTATTGCTATACTCTTGGTACTTCATTTTGCCTAACTGTGTGTTTACATTCATATATATATATATATACATTTTTTATATTTCAGAATTTTTTCTTCCTCCCTCCTCTCCAAAACTTTTACATCTCAATTCTACCCCTAATAAACCTTTTCCCGCCCGTCCCTTCCATCCCCCACCCTCCTCATGGTCATACTTATCAGTTTTTTTAGTCTACAGATGAAGGCAGTTGGGCCATCGAAAATTTCGGAATGAGCCCTTTTTTATGTGTTGGCTAACGTCATCTTGCTTCTTAGTTTTATTTATTATTCTCATCCGTGAGATTTTCGTGGACAAAAATAAGCACACATAAACATAAACATATATATAATATATATACACGTATACAAACATTTATATATATATATATATATATATATATATATATATATATATATATATATATATATATATATATATATATATATATATATATATATATATATATATATATATACACACACAAAAGCAAACCCAACTATCAATATTCTTGCCAAAACGAGATACTAGAACCAAGTTAAGCATTGTAAGAGCTATCCCGGTTCAGATTAAATAGCGGTCAAAAACTGATGATCATTAACACCAACTGCGATAAAAGAAGATAGAAAGAAAGTGATACAAGAACCAAGATGGAAAACAAAGATAATAGGGGAAGCAAACAAAAGAACAGTTCACCGCGATTTGACGCGGTTCATTGACAAAAAAATGAAAGGAATCAATTACTCTAGCATAGAATAACAATGGAGGGAATAAAAGAATATCACCGAAGCAGTAAATGAGCAACTTGTGAGTGAGACGGCAAAATCTAAGAGTGCTTATTTAATAACTCTAAAAAAACTCATGGGGGAAGAAAAGAAAATACAAAAACCAAGAAATGAAACTGAGGAAACTTTTTGTATAAAGTTGCGAAATTAAATCATACGAGAAACCAAGGTCAAGGAAGAGGTAATAAAAACCTGCTGCGAAGAAATCAATAACAACATAAGGAGATTAACAGCGAAACGGCTTTAACACGGGTGCAGATAAAATTTAGAGAATGAAAAATAAAATCCCTCAACATGTAAGACGCTAATGGAAATATACTAATAGAAGATGAGGATATTAGGAAGAGAAGGAAGGAATTGATTGAAGAGTTCTGCCAAGGACTCCAACCACTTGAAAGTAACTTAATTAAAGAAGAAAGCTTGCTAGAAGAAGACGAACAAAGCTAGGGAATGCCGGGGAGTAAATTTGCGAGAGCCGTGAAGAGTCCGAAGAACAGCATGGCACCGGGAGTTGACAAAGAAAAAGGAGGAAAATCAAGGCATTCGCGGTCAAAGGGAAGTTTACCTTTGGGGATGATTAAAGCTACGACAGTGAGTAACTTTTAGAGGATTTCAAGAAGATTGTGATGTTTGCTTTAACAAAAATACCAAGAACAGATAAATTCGAAGAACCAACGAATTCGAAGAAGAATTCATTAATCATGATGCCTCAAAAATACCTACTTAGACTACCTACTAAAAATACATTCTTATGACGCGTCAAAAATAACTACTATTATCAAAATCCGAAAAATAAAAAGAAATGAAGAAGAAAACATCACGGAAAACCAACTCGGATTCAGGAAACATCAAGGTGTGAGAGGGGTAATGGTGGTTCTTACAGAACAAAATGATGCACGTAAACAAGCCATTTGGAAACATGTGGAAACCGTGGACTTGGAGAAATACTGACGTGGAATGGAACAGGATGTTTACGTTACTATTGGCGATTTAAAAATATACAAAAATAGTTGAATCATCCATCACTAGAGTCTAAAAGAATCAGGCAATCAGGCAGAAAAATCATGCAAATGAAAAACGGAAGGAAAGTTGAGGTCATGATAAGCAGAGGAGTTCGACAAGGATGCAACCTTCCAAATTCCAAGAAACCGCGGGAGACTGCAGCATGCAACAGTAACTTTTAACGGAGTAGCGGATGTAAAAATCATCCCGATCAAGGTGAATGATTTTACACTCTGAAATTGTTGCATTTAAATGCAACCTTCCGTCAACATTTTTCAACGTATACCTAAAAGAGGCAAGAAAGAAGTCAAGGTGAATGGCGAAGGCATTGATATTGAAAACGGCTCGCAGATGAAAACTCAATAGTAGCAGAAACGCGAGAGGTCTTGCAAGAAACTCTGAACTCTAGGGATCAGGTCCTTTTGGAATAATAATATGATCAACAAAGAGAAGAAAACAAATCCTTGTGAGTGGAGGAGAAGCTTAAACACTTGATGTCGCAATTCGAGGTGTGAAAGCTACAGAGAGTGAAATCTTTCATCTACCTGCGTAGCAGTACAACTTGGAATGGAAGAAGGTCGACCGGTTTCAAGCGAGGAATAGCTTGATTAGAAGACGTCCATAAGGAATCATGGACTTATATGCGAGTGATGCCGTTTCTGTCGTCAACAAGTATTCTCAGACTTCTTGAATTAATTACTTTGCTTGCCTTTGCTTGAAAATCGCTTTGGTCGAAAGAAATGGAGTTGGATCAGGTACCATATACGAATATATTCACATGTTTCGCCGGCTAAATCGAAGAGTGCAAGTTCAGGTAAGGCATCCACTTAGAATGTCTACGTTCTTTTGTCACGTCATCGAAATCTTCGATACTATCGAGGTTAAATCGCTTGCTCTAATACCACCATTGGATTAAAACTTTATCTTAACAATTCAATCATCTGCAATATAAAATTATATAATCTCTGTTAACATAATATTAATTTCAGCGTTCATTATTAGGTTGTAAAAAGTGCAGTGAAGGATTTTCTCTGCAATAAGATGTAACTTCTCTTCATTCCAGGCATTTCATATTTTTTCTAGTAGTTGAAAACATTCCATGTAATTATTAGTTTTGCATTCACATTTTGTTTTTTTTAATTTATACTTATAGGTAACTGGAACACATATTAGTCGAAATGCTTAAATGTTATTACAATAGGTATAACGCCTGAAAAAAATTTCTGCTAAACTTTGAACATTTTTATGAATATTATTTAACCATAGCTTCTACTGTGAAGACAATCTGTCGTTAATGTGACGGCCTGTTCAGAATATCTTTAAAAATAGAAAAAAAATCTGGCTTTAACCCTGTTTTGATTGCATCGGAACAAGTTTTACTATAGATTATTGTACTTGTATTTCACATAAACGGAGTTCTAGATAAAATTACTGTTCCTTGATCAAGAAATATAAATAAAATCCTTTTTTTAAGGAATTTTTACTCGCATTAATGGGCGACTCCTTTAAAATAAACGTTGTGGCATATAATACAAAATACTAGTGCAACAGATCCATTTTGCTTGATTTTTAAGCCCATTATGTAAATATCTGCCATAATTATTTTATAACGCGCTTAGGTATACAATCTGAGGTTATGTCAGTTTAAGTACTTAAAGTCACTCGTAAATGTTTCCATAGTTTGGATTGATAGATTTCGGATTTTTCGTAATCACTACTCGACTCGATTCGATTCGAGTAGTGATTACAGAAAAATACAGCTTTGTTAATTCCGCTTGATGTTTTATTCTTACGACCCGGGTTTCAATACACAGTATCATCACCACCTGAAATACCTGACGATGTTACTATGAATTGAAACCCGGGTGGTAAGAGCAAAACATCAAGCGGAATTAACAAAGCTGTATTTTTCTTCCCGTGATTGATAAGTTAGACAAAGTCAAGCCTGAAACTACGAGTAGTGGTTGTGGTGAATTCACAAGAATCGATTCAAGATCGGTTGGAATTTGATCGATCCCCAAAAGAATCAGATCGAAGAGCCCGTCTCTTCTATGGCTTCTGGCTCGAGCTTCGTCCACGAGCTTTATCTTGCATGAACAGAAGCTGGCTAATCGCTTACGACATAATGGTCCCCCCACTCCTCCAACATGAATTCCTAATCCAATACCTCGCAGTCGACAGCGTAGTAAATGCATGATCATATATCAAATCTTATAAAACGGTGGAAGCAGGAAGCACTTCGAGTGAAACATGTAGCCGCAATGAATTTAAGCTGAGACCATAGACATGAGCGCTTGGTGGGTCGAGGGGGATATGCATATGTATATACATACATATGTATGCATGCACGCACGAGGCGGAGATTATGAAGCGGGGTGTATAATGGCGCCCGCGTGGGTGGGATAGCAGGAGGTGTAAGGGAAAGAGGAGTGCGTGTAGGCGAAGAGGACGGGAGGAGGGAGAGCGAGGGGAGTGAGGCAGGAAGAAGAGGATTGGTGCGGCTCGATCACAAAGATGCGAATTTAGGGTGTGCGGCGCGTGGGAGACAATTTCGCTCGCAAAAAAGAGGATGGGGTAGAGAATCAAACGGGGTAGGGCGTGTGGTGGATTGTGTGGGGAGGGAGGCAGTTGGAGAGTGGGATGGAAGACAAAAGTACTCGAGAGGGAGGGAGGGAGGAGTGGCGGCTGGTGGGGGTTTGTAGTAGTTGCGATGGGGGAGGACGACGGGACGAGCGGCGGGGGTGCTGCAGGGGATGGAATAAAGAGGCCGAGAGTTTTAGGGAGAGGCGAGCGTTAGTGAAGGTGGGGTGGGAAAAGGGAGAGCACAAGAGTGGGAGAAGCTCAGCGAGAGGAGGAGGAGTAGGAGGAAAGAGGGAGGAGTTAAAGGGGATGAGGGAATGGAAGAACAAATATAAGGAGAGCGGCGGAGAGAGAATTGCCAGGGAGAGAAGTGGTTATCACAATAGTAGGAAGTGAGAGTGGAGAACAAATGAAATAGGATGTGTAATTCACTCGTAGTTACTTGAGGGGGTAATTACAAAACAACAATTGAGCACATTTTCACCTTCGACTTTTCATCCACATAGAAAAGTTGATTTCACGTGGCTACTGAAGAGAGACCAATAGATAGCCAGAGTGCTTTTAAAACAAAGGAATCATCACGCTGTGTGGCCAAGAATGAAATGACGGGACTTTCTAAACAAAATGGCCAAGAAACTCGGGAAATCATCTTTAAGGAAATCTCGGATTTTCACTCTCATGAAGGTTCCCTCTTCGTGGATTATCGATTGCCTCTGGTTTACGTTAATTAGTTCATCTTAAAACCCATAAAAAACAGTGACTAGAATCAGGAATTTTATTGCTAATTGCATTGTTGGAGGTGACAGAGAACGCATTTTCATCCATTAGTGATAACTATTTTTATGCAGCGCACCGTCGAAATTTCACCAAGAAAATTTGTTTTAATGCGCATCGCAACACCTCCGCTCATTGATACAACAATTGGAACTACCCTGGAGGGATAGATAATAGGACACGACATGGAAGGAAGTAGTACCATAAAGGATTTAGGAAAGCTATGGAAATAAAATGAGTGTGAATGGATGATCGCGTGTCGGCATCGCAAATGTAGTCTCTTCCCTCTCCAATTTACAGCGTTCGATTTCCGTGGCTATCTTTATGCTATCCCTTCTTTGTTCGCGTGTTCTGAATAAAATGCCTTGCCTAACTCCGGCTGAAGTTAAGTATGAGAGGGTAGAACCCATGACATCCCTCGTTGCTGTTTAGGTAAAGGAGGTAACGCGCAAAGTTTAAGTTCTTATATCCCATTCACCGTTTCCTTTTGTCTTTCCGTTTAATATTGACTGTCTCACGCCTTACTCGAGGCCCTTGATAAAGGTAAGTCAATATTTTGTCCCATTCCCTTGTATTTAACAAAAAGCATCATCATTGCTGTCATCCAAGGACAATTTATTTTTGTTTCTTAACAGTTCTCTTGCGCCGAAATCTCTTATCTCTTGCTTCTCGTAAGTGATCCTTGGTTTTCTTCATTAGTTCTTTTCTCCTTTGGTTTCTTCCAATTACGGTCTTCAGGAAATTATCATATCCTGCGTCCAGTCAATCTTCCACATCTATCTTTTTTTGGCCCCCTCTGTGGACTTTGCTTAAGTCTCTATCGTTCTATTTTCATGGCTCCTCTCTATCATTGTATTTCCATTGCGTTCAAACTACTATTTCATGTTTATGCTATTGGTAATATCGTATAGGCAGAGAAAATCATATTTTATAGGTTTTTATAATCGACATCCTTATCTGTCTTGGCTGATTCTTTTATGTTAATGATCCTTTCAATAAATAATAGGCTTTCTCACCATTTTACATCTTCTACTATCCACCGGGGAGTAACATCCGTCCACTTGAAAAGTGGCGTCCTTTCCCAAGCTTATTTGAAAATTTTCTTTACTCACGGAGCAAAAAACTATTTTTTTATATTTAATATGCGGTTGTACTTTTTTCTTTCCCATTGCCTCCTCTCTTCTCTGCATGAATAATTATGTCGTCCGCAACCCACAGCAAAATTATCCTTTCTCTAAGTATTCAAAAAACTCCTTTTATCTTTCCTTTATCCCCTTAATTGCCTTCTCCATGAATGAATTAAAGAACAAGGGCGAGAATGAGCGTCTCTGCCTTAATTCTTCCTTTACATTAGCTTCTCTTCTGCTCTCACTAAATTTGTTAACTAAATAAACACATTTTTATGTATATTAGTAAACTTAAATTGAGAAACACAAGGGAAACATTTTTCGAGGTCTTGCAGTTAATTTACGTCTTTTTTCAAATATGCTTTCACAAGAAAGCATAATTTCATGCATAAGAGTGAAAATTAAAATGAAAATGTTTAGAATAATTATCAAAGGTTCGTTGTCATTTGGGATTTGTTTATTTTCTTTTACCACCAAATACGGCCGGTATCCGTCCAATTGTGACATAGTGTAGAAAAGATTGCTTGAAGTGTGAAGTCATACCAAAGTGCTACGAATCTTGCACGATAAACTCCACATACGCCGATACTTGTTTCTCCCAACTGTTAGAAGGATAGACAAGGAAATGTATGAATAGTTTAAAATATTATTTTAAATTGGAAAAGTGCATTGAAATGGTAGGTATTCAATTGTGGTAAAGTAAATCTACATTAAGAGGGTTTTGAATATTTCTTACCAAGATGTATTTAAGAAGAGGGAGAGATAGTTAAATGACCAAATAAGGAGTGTATGAATACAGACACTCAGGATATTAGCAAATTAAAAAGTACATTTTTGCAAGTTTACAAAGCACGAAATAAACTAGTAATTTTGTTCGAAAGATTGTGAAACATATTGAGAATGGAACTGAAAATTTGATTTTAATTGAATCCGGGAGGTGGTAGGATCACAAAAAACATATTGAGGAGATGTCAGTTTGTTGCAGAAGGAAGCGAACTGACTATGTAATATAAAAATGTAAAAGCAGATGATGAAAGGTTAAACTGAGGAGAGTAGCACACAGAGTTGGGATCTGACGGAATGAAATAGGGGAGGTGAGAAGAAGAGGATACATTTTCGGGGGGGGAGGAGGGGTAGTTGAAATACAAGGAAGGGAGTGGAGAAGAGAGGAAAAAGAGAATGGGGTGGCTGGAGGAGAGTGGGATGGATAAAACGTAAATGCAACCTTGAGCATGTAAAAGTGGACATGCGTGCTATTTGCAATCGCAATATTCTTTCCCATTGAAGCGTGATATTAACGTCGGAGGGTTGCGAGGAGTGTGTGAGGTTTCATCAGAACTGAGGGTATATGGGGGAGATGCCTGCCAGTTTCTTTGAAAGGGGATCACACAAAGACATAGGGAGAGAAAAGAGGGAGGAATCACATAAGAGACAACGCGGGGGGTGAAACACGCGGATGGGGCCGACGCAGAAGGTTTTGACAAGCCATGTGCTTGACTCAAATGTCCTTTTTAATTGCAAGCGAACTCTCTTGGTACATTCCTTGTAAATATGAGTGTGTGATTCATAAAAAAATGCATCGTGGCCGGTGTGGCCATGACTTGAAATGGTCCAGCTGGAATTGATACGTTTTTATTGATTATCTCGGTGAAGACAGTAGGTTACTATGAATTCAGTAAAGTATGACCTAGCCCTATGATAACGATGGAAATAAGTCAAGGTTTATTCATAGGAAGGCTCATATAAGAAATTAAAAGATTAATACTATGCCTTTATAATTTTTTCTTGGTTCTATTGCTGTGAATCTGTGAACTCTAATCCACTATAGTCATGTTTTCTAAATTATTTTATGAATTAACCATAAATTCAAATAAATAACATTTCATCTTATTTTGTTCGATTTTTTGTTCTCTCTTTGTGTTACGTGATAAATAAAAGTATGAATGTAAATGGTTTCAATGTCATTAATTTTCTGATATATGTAATGCTACTTCTGACTACTAATCAGTCACTGATGTTTAGGAAATTTACTTTTGAGCACTTCACATTTGGTTGTATATCGGTTTTTATAAAAAGTAATGTTATATTTACCTTTTGAGAGAGATAGTTCAAAATATTAAAGACTGGAATAGATGGATGGACATACTGAAGAAAGTCGAATATTCCGGAAATTTGTCCCGAGTTCTAACGCCCAAAAAGCTTTCACTCCCAATCAGGAAAGCGTGGCAATCAATTATGAACAGTTGTAGGCAGAAAATATTTTTTTTTAATTAAGATAAAATATGACCACAAATGTGACACTTGGACCATTATTATTTCACTGAGAAATTGAACTTTCCTAGTTTTCTCATTCTTAATCGTATATCTATTGATAATGGATAGTGTCACTCAACGATATTAAATGACTATCTCATTCTTACAAAATCGAGCGCCATAGTGTCTTGTTCAGATGTCCCCACAATCTCACTCTTCAGGTCTCAGTTATTAGTTTATGTGAAACCAATGTCTTCTCAACGGTTTATTGTGGATACTTAGTAGGTATACTTGGATTTCTCTTTAAATTTCCTCACAGTTTCCTGAGTCGGTATTACCGAATCATCTGCGAGGCACCCTTACCTGTACTTAACCTGCCCTCTTTTAACCTCCGTCTTTTCTTCTGGTCTAATTTATATTTTTAACTAATCTGTATTCATTTGAAGATGTATGAATTCCCTAATTCACCTCTTTTCCTATAATCCTCATCACCCCTTTATCGATCCATGAGATACCATCCTTTTTCTTCGTTGCCTTGATTAGAAAAAATGTTCAGTTTCTCTTCACCCATTCCAACGCATTCATTGTCTCACAGCTGCGTAAAAAAAATTCCCCACAGGTTGATAAAAATTAACTCCCATTTGAAGATTTATGTTTCGACTATACTGTTTATTTTCTGCGCCGGAAGCCGTTTCTTTTGCTCTCGCCCTATTCGCCCCTATCAGAGAGTGTAATGCGGGCTTCAAAAGCCTTAAACTACGTTTGCATGCATGCGGGCTGTGTATTGCTGATGACGTTCGACCAAAGAGAGGATTGCGATGGCTGCGACTCGGTGGGGAGCGAATCCGTTCCCGCGATTGGGCAGACTACCTCCGCAACGCCCACGTACACAAATCCACCTAAGTGCCACGATAATTGGGAATTTCAAAGGGCATCGCGTGATTTTAGAGCACATTTTACTCTTCCGTAGAGAAACTTCTTGATACCACTACCTAGCGATTCTCGATTTTAGAGCACAAATTAGATGCTGGAAGAGTTATGTCGGAGTCAGTCTTTTCTCTTTCCACTCTACTGGTAGTTCTTCCCTATTCATGTGAATAGATATCCATTTTTTTGCTCTCTTGAAAAGTGTACGAATTTTTGTACATTTTTCTATTTTCTTTTCTTCGTACTTCGAATGTCGTCTTCATTCTTATAATTAATCTACCATGTAGAAATCTGAGCCTGACTTTATAATCTCTATGAGCGTTTGGTCGCATCTCGATAGAGTGCAAGTGTTTAAGTCTTCTGCAAATTGAATATTTTTGAATCATCGGAAGATATTGAATTTTCCAGAAAAATATATTCCAGTGCAAAACGTAAAAAGATTTTCGACCCAAACAAAAAAGTTTGGGATTCGCTGAGAAATTTAAATTCAATACATTTTACTACACTAAAATAATGCTGCCCTGATGCCGTGAAACTGTCTGACTTACACGCAAGGGATTAATACTTCTTATAATTATTATTTCTGACCAAATATCTATCGGAGATTTTGACGGAATACTTTGCATGATCTCTTTTTAAAGGATTTCCTCATTCTTTAGAGTTCGCTCACCATTTTCGGCGCTCTATTGTCCCCACCGTATGATCTTCCTTTAATAGATAATGACGACTTTAGCCAAGATATTTACCATTATTTAGCAGTTAAATAGTATTGTGGGAGATTAGAGAATATTTATTTAAATAAATACAAGGTTATTTTTATAAATAAACTAACGAGTTCTTACATGATCATAACGAATTTAATTACCACTAAAAGGCTAATATTGTATGTACCTATTTTTTTATATTTTTTAGCTAAATTTTCCTAAACTAGCTGAAGGCATGCAAAATACAAGCGAAATTTACAGCATTTGGAAAAACATCAACCACTACCAGTTAATTCTAATGACATGAACGCTATAGAATCCGTTAGGAGAATGATATAAATAAATATCTCAATTTATTTTAATTTAACGAAATTTTAATGTAAAAATATTTAAATTTAACGTAAAATCTCAATAAAAATCTTTTTATATGAATGAGAAAAAGGTTTTCTTTTCATTAAGTTACTTTTTTTAAAGTGACATTGAGGATGGATATAGTCTCTCTCCGCATAGCTTGCTGTTGGTCAAATGTTTTGAAAATGAACGGCAAAGAGATAATTTCACAGAATACAGTGAAAGCCAATTTTTAAGAGTTATGAGACAGGAAAAATACGGGGAAACATTTTTACATCACAAAAGGGACAAAACCCTTGCGGACGCCCATTCATTTCCGATTATAGCGATCGCCAGATCATCCATTTCTTGAACTCAATTGTATTGTGAATTTTGAAAAACGGTTACTTTTTGCCAATGGGGATTTCCACTTTTCCGCTTCAGTCAATATGTTGACACATGTTGTATTGTATTTGTAATTTTTCGAGTGCTGACTCTTTTGTGTGAGAATCTGCAAACCACCGAACCTGATTTTGCTTCGCTTTGATAAGCTCAAATGGCGACGAGCACGTTGGTTTGTGGTTAACGGAAACCGCAACTCAGCTTTTGATCACTTGTTCTAAATGAAAATTTCATCGATATTTTTTTTCTATTTCCCATTCCCATTCGAAATGCATGATATCCAGCGAAATTACTCTCACACTTGTGTCCTTGGGTGGAAGCCCTCTTTCCATCAAATCCAGCTTTCGCGCTCTCAACTATTCAGCGTTTGCCTTTTCTCTCACGGTGACCGCGGTTGGTCACGTCAGTGGGGCAAGGACTAATTTTGCACAGTCCAAAACAGTGTAACTATTAAAACTGGAAGTGGGCTGCAAATTTTCCTTGCGTTTCCAGCCAACCCATGAATTTTCCGTGAATGATAATTTTAGGGAATTACTTTCCGCCACACCTTTTTTTTCTTCTCTTTCAGTGGATCTTAATGTACGCTCTTATTCGTGTTTTATCTTGTTACAACAGTTACGTGTTGAGGGGCTGGAATTTTTAGCGCGCGTTAAAAATGGCCGGGATTATTTTTACTCGCAGAAAGATAGTGGACACTTAAATACGGTGCAGCAGTTACTTTTTCCGTTCTATTTCATTTATCATTTCGGCCATTTTTGGTGTTCAGTTGGCCATGTAATACTATTTTATGGCCGTTTCAATATCTTATTTCCCATAAGTAGAAAGAGAAGGGTGAGGTAAAGGAATGAGGACAAATAGAGCGATTGAAATTCTTAGGAGATTTCCCTTAAACTTCAACTGCATCTTGCAAAAGTTGGCACCCGACTGAGATCTCTGATCACAGGGAAGATATTTTTGTAAAACAACATTTGCGTTGCGGCATCTAAGAATCAGGAAGTAGTAGTGTGAATTTTATTCAACCCAATTAATATATTTTGTAGAATGTAAACGCATAAACTATCACCTTGGTGTTTTTCACATATGATAATAATATAAGTTTATATTATGATATGATTTTATTAATTAATATTATAATTTAATAATATTATAATTATAATTATATAATTTTACGCTTAGCACTTATACACGTATGTGATGCATACCCTTTATGGTATTAGTGAAGGAAATTTGAAAACATATCATCGGAATATGATCCTCTAATTTTATTTTCCTACTTCATTGCGTGCTTCCTTAGGTGATCAGGGGAATGCTAGAATTTGAACTTCATTTCTTTCAGTCCAAATTCTATAAGGTTTTAAATCATCTCATTCCCTCATGAATTAATCAAAATAATTAGAAATATTCTTTCTAGAGGAGTGTTACGAACAACTGATGATGCGAAAAATTTATGTAGCCGCATTTGAGGCTGTACTATGATGTATTAAGGTCGCTATAAAAATTAGGATGAATAATTGAATGAATGTATGATCACAATATCCTCATCTGTTGATAGATTACTATATACACTTGGCATCCTAGGCCAGCCAGACCAGAAGATGATGTAGTTTCATCGAAACCGGTCATATTAATAAAATTTTATGTTGTGGAAAATTTCCAATTTTGATTAAAAACTAGCCATCCTCATTCTGTGGGATCCGATTCCATAACTAGTGCCAAATCCCACGTGATACAGAATAAGTTGAATGTTTCATGTTCGATAAAGATCATGAGTACCGATTCTTGGCCTGAAATCTGTAGAAAAGTCACAGGAATTAAATAATGGCATTTGAGAAAACATGTTTGAAGTGTAGTAAGTACACCTTTCTTCCAGTGATAGAGGATCAGGCTTAAAATTTGGGCACCCTCCCTTGACACTTATTCAGACTACGCAAGCAGTGTGATTATTCGTTTATCGGATCTTCATTTGAAGTCACGTACTACATAGGAAAGGAACTGATTCACCAACTCTAAATGTATGAATTTTATGTGCCGTAGAAGTTTGTTCGAGGTGAGTTCTAGCATCACCAACCAAATCAACATTCATGCTGGTTGCTTTTTATTATCAATTAAGTAATGGAAATTCTGTTAATTTTTTCAATACATCCCTGAAATTAAAGTAACCTCTCTCTACTAGAAAAAAGAAAGAAAATCTTCACCGGTGAATTTTAAATGTGGAGGAAACCCGGGGTGTGAATATTGAGAATAAGCGAGAAAAGAGCAGAGCTCAGAGCGCAGAGGGAATGTATGATGAGATCAATAGCAACGGATTTTTAAGAATTTCGAAGACTGGAGCGCGATTCGAACTTGATTAACTATCTCTGATGTGGATTGAACACACAAAAATGCTCAAATATCGTCACTTTGCCTAAAAAAAACATTTCTCTCACATTAGATATCATTTCATATCGCATTGGTATCACATTTCATTCAAGGTTTTTAAACTGGAAAATATTTTATATCATTTAAGTTTTAATTATTTAAAATTAGGTGTCATGGCGTACAAGTGGCAATCTGCAGGTCACAATTTCAGCGCTGCGCTTGCGTCAAAATTGCAATGTTGCGCATTTTCCGGGAGCTTGGCCTTGCTAAATAATGTAAATACTGCATGTTGCATTGCGGCTGTGGTCTAGTCCTATTCATTCAAGTACATCTAAAGAAAATTAAGCAAGAAGTGCGTAATCAATGAGCAGTAAAATATTTGTATTAACGGGACCCTTTCGAGAGAGTGAGAGTAGGAGGATAGTGGCAGGTGGCTTCAATACGTGAGATGAGGTGGAACCGTGTATGGGGTAGAAGTGAGGAAATCCTGGCGGCGTTGGTAGGCAGGAGGAGACACATGCGCTGCCGATTAAATACAGTTACGTAAGTACATGATGTGTTCAGGCAGGAACTTGCTGCGTGGAAGAGAGTGCATACATATAGAACCGGTGGGATTTCGAATGGGGCCAAGAGCGATTAGGTTTCATGGGCCCCTTACCTCAGCGCGAAGTGATGGAATCCAGAGGGATAACTGCGAACTGGAATCAATTATACGGAGTTCCTGGGAAATTAGGTGCATCCTACTCTTCATCGGTGAGATGAATTTCCATTCCATTTCCGTACGAGCCATTGATGATATGCCATGGTCTCCGCTCTGACGGGCGAACCGCAAATACATTTTAGGAACGATGTCGGTTGAGGCAATAACTTCAGCACGATCTCCTTTTGATTAATGTGAACCCTACAAGTTTATTTTTATGGGCATTAGCAAGTACCACGAAAAGGAAACTGCATCACATTTCCACCTTCATTCATGGGGGCTCCCTTTATTTATTCTATCGAAACATCGGTCGAGAGTTTTCAATTTTAATTATGCATGGTACTCTGCAAGCCACCACCAGGGTGTGTGTCAGGGAGATAACACATGGTATGCAACATCAAAAATTATATGTTTCTTTATAGCTAGTCTGCTGCAAGTAAATATGTTAAACATTTCAATAAATAGAGATCTTTAAGTTAATCACATATCAGTATTATTAATATATTTCATATGAAATTTTTGATACCGAAACGTGGCATTCCACTTATGATAATATGAAAGTAACAGTATTGTCAGGCTACTTGCCAATGAGTAACGCTTTGTTTATATTGCGTAAGTTTCATTAAATATTTTTATTTTATTGCTATTGTTATTTTTAACATATATTTATTTATATATAGTCTATTTTTTATCTATTATTATTTTATTGAATATATATATATATATATATATATGTTATTGCTATAAGGTGAGGCATTATTTTGAACGGAAGAGTAAGATTGAAGGCACAGAATGCTCCCTCAATAAAATGGTCTCTCTCATTGACTGAGGCTCAAACTTTTTCCCGCATGAACATTTTTATTATTTTATTTAAAATATAAAGTTGATTTTTAAATACAACCACACATTTTTATATTAACATTAGAGATGATTGAAAGAGATGTAGTTTTATGCGCGAGTTTGGAAATGGAGCAAAGAGCAAATAGGCTGATTTACTTCATACAATGTTATCAGATTGTCACATGTCCGATCCCTTTTTGAGACTGATTGCTTCCGGCTTCCTTCTATGTTGGATTATCCGAGAAGGGTGCAGATTGGATACGAGCGGATCTTATTGCATTATCTAACTGGACTCACCTGGCCTTGAAGGAATGATCCCATATCTGGTTCATCGAGTATTGCTGTCAACCACAATCGTAATAAATTAAATTTATTTTTGAGATTTTCGAATAAGTTTATCTTTCCCCACAGTGAGGAAATACAAAGATCGATTTCAAGGCTAAGTCTACATGTCAATCAACTAGAAACACTTTAGGCATCTAAAAAGATCATTGGTTCTTCTGTCTTTATAAAAACATTGATTTCCTATTTGATGTTATGATTCTAATGCAGTTAATAATGGTTTTTATTTCAATTCCGTTTAAATGCTTTCAGTCCACTCAATTTACCTTTGATTTAAACGACAAATGCATTTAATAGTGAAGCAGTAGCGTGGAATCAAATAGTTCCTCGTTATAGTTATGAAGGACTTAATTGAGAACTCTTGAATCAATTTCAGCCATTTGCTTAGAATACTAGGCATAGTGGTACTTCATTAATTTAATAATTATATTAACTATTTTGATGACTGCGCCGATTATTATATATTATTTTTCTGATATGTTATGCTCCTTTGATCTAAATTCATCGTAGGAAAAAAGTATGGATTGATCGATCTCTACTTTCGCGTGCATTACTAAATTTTTATTAAATTTCTCTGCCACTTAGCTTCAATGATAGCATACCTAAATAGCACAATTTATTTTATTTTAGTGAACTACTATTATCATGATATATCGCTGTCTCTGAATCGATCTCTGTTGGATTCAAACGTTCGTTGCTGCTTTGACCAATCAAAATCAAATCCTATTCGTATTTAAGCACTATTTGCCAGCATGAGGTAAATTTGTAATGAGAGACAACTCCGGGGCTCAAACAGAAATAAATCAGACAATTTAATTGGATTTGAAAAATTCTCCTAGTACGTCCTCATTAATAGCCGCAATAATTGCAGTATTTTAACATTTGTTTACTTTTCTGTCGGCTACGGCATTAAAAATCCATACATTCCTCTCGTTTTTCATTAATTTCAGTAATGGGATGAAACAATTTGAAATATTCATTAAATGGTTATTTTCACCGTTGAGTTTCAGTGGTAATCATATCCATTTCTTCATATTCTCTGCCTCATAAAAACGTAGTCGGGTTCATTCAAATTGACTTGGAAAAGTCTTTACAAATTATTTAAAGTTTGATGTCAAATATGGAATGAGTACCTCTTTATGGGCAGTGTGTAACATCGTTGGAGTATTTAAAGCAAAAGATGAAGTGAAAAAGTTTTATCCTTTTCTAAGTTAGCAGTTATTGTTCTGAAAATGGTTTTATAACTTTCGTATCCCCATCCAGTGCCAGTCTGGGAAGTGTTGGTTGCGCGAACAGTTGGTTTCATGTCTGTCATGTTTTTTTATTGTCTGTTTTCTTCGATTTCATTCATTATGCACTCCAGTCAGTTACCAAAAAAAAATAATTTTGTAAAATTTTTTACCTTCGATTTATTTTATTTTTCCTCGCTCTTAGTTTTATTGTCGTGAGGTTTTCTTTTGTTAAATTTTACTTTCATTTTTACAATTCATCCAGTAATCATTTATATCCTATTTTCTGTAATGCTTTTCAGTTAAATCCCGTTCTCCAAACCTCTGCTATCGTACGTTTTGATCTGACATCATATTTCGTGCAGTTTACGATTTACCTTGCCAATTTCTTAAGACTCAACTTTTCCTCTTCTTGATGTTTTCTGGGATTTTCTGAAATATTGGATTAAGACACGCTTTCATGTTACCTCTCGTGCTACTCCTTTGCAGGCGACCGTTATTTCGTCCGTGAGGGTTTTGGAGATAGTTCCATTTGTTTACACCATCTTCCGTTTTCGCTTCCTTTTCCTGCTTCTTCAAGTACTATCATTGAGTATAATTTCATGGTTTCCTTTTTGGTCCGATTTAGTTTGTGCAGCATGTATGCGGACTGTGGTAGCATTCTTGTTTGCAGAATGGGCATTTCCGCGGGAGTTTAACAAGAATCCAAGCAAGGCGAATTAGATCCGCGCGGGCCCAATGCAATCTCGAAAGCAGTCGTAAGCACAGCATATCAAGTCGTTAGATCAACGCCCATTTTCGATGTCATTTCGCTTCTAGCTTGCTTTAGAGCGATATTGTGAAATTCCTCATAGAATGAATAATAAAGAAAGAAAAATAATATCGCCAAAGAGATGAATGTTATGCACCAGAATGTTACGCAATGATAAAACATATTGGAATAAGAATTTTAAAATTTAAAACAAGTCAGTAGTGAAAAGCCACCTTAATGGGGATATTGTTTGTTGATTTTACTTTATTTAATGATGTCAGTCTACCGATTGAAATCATTCACTTATTTCGAATTATTTCAGTTTTCTTTCGCTCTATTATTTAAATTTTTGGAAATTTAAGATCTTTTCTGAGTTTTATTTTTCCCTTTTCAAACAAATATTAACCATATTTTAGGTACTGGGACGTTTTAAGGTCTACTCTTGTTTAACTGTTTTCCTTTTTTCTTTTTAAATTGTTATGAGATGATGAAGGGTTTTCTCTTGTAGTGTTCCTCCTTTATATTTGTTTATTTTGGTTGGGTATTTCCCTATTATTGTAAACATTTTGAGTAAAGTAAACATATAGTCATTTTAACTTCCTTTATAAATATTAATTGTCAGTGAGTCGAATAGAGTATGAGGTAAGTTTTTGTTTAAGCTCGTCAAAATATTTGCTTAATGATCTCTTTTTCCGTTATTGGAAAGTAGAATTATCACTTTATAATTTCAAAACGTGGTTTTTATTACCATAAGGGTATCCAGCGATTGTTCTGCAACCATTACTTAACCATCACTCTCAGAGTTAACGTGAATCCTAGACATCCTCGTCCAAATACTGTTACGAGAGTTTTGTTCTTACCCTTAATAATATCCCTAATCTCTCGTTGGATCCAGGACCCCTTTTGTGAGACATTTCATTCTTCACATTTTCGCTGATAAATGCACTTTTTTGTTCTTTCTTTCCCCCCACTCATTTTCTATATTTGTATCCCCTCCCCATTTTCTTTCCTTCTGCTCCCGTCCCCGTCCACGCCCTAAACCCTGCCTTCTAACCCCTCCCTCCCTTCTTACGCAGCATATTATGCCCTCGTCTCCTTTTGTGTTCCATTCGTGGCTTTTTTTTCCCTTCTCCTCATCCGCTTCGTTTAAAGGGCGCCCCATTGTGCTCCGTCAACAGATGACGTGCGCGCTTCGCCTCTCTCCACCCCACAACCCTTTTCCCTACCCACTCCCACACCTCATCTACCTCACCCACACTCTCTCTTTACTTTCGCTTGCGACTATTATGCAATGCGAATCGCGCGCGTTGCTGTAGAGCGTGAATGTACCTCTTCTGTCTCTCATCAACTGACTTAGAGCAGTAGATGAATGGATTAGACGACTTTCAAACCTTGCACTGTGTTTGTGTGTTTGTCTCTTTCTCCCCGCTCTCATGAAACGATGGCCCCGTTCTTTCCCTACAGAAGGGTTTCTTTCATTCTAAGAAAAGAGCCTACCGCTAAATGAAAATCCCATCATTCGGAAGTTTGAGTATGACAAACATGTACAAGAGGAAAGATGCTAGGTTTTAATTTTCATACGTATGCACAATATAAAATATATCGCCACCCTTAGTCCTGCGAAGCGCTAGTCATTGTTTGAACAAAATAATCTCTCATAATATAATAGGTGAATGAAATACAATGTGAACCGAAGAACCGAGACACCAATACCATCATCTGTTATTATTTATATTTGTATGTTCACATGGGCAGCTTCTACCATTTGAAAAATGGATGGTTTCAAATTTTACTCCCTGTGTAGAAAAATACTATTCCCACTTAAAATACACCTACTTACATTTTGTATGATATTTAGTTGTAATAGTTCGCTCCTCTTTTTTTTTATAAAAGTAATTTTGGGAACATCACAAACAATCCCTCTCCATTAATAATCATAGCATACGGGTCGTTGCATTCCACGTATGCAAAACGTTCTCTTTTTCATTTTATGGTCAAATTTGTGATGGAAAATATGACTGGCTAACCAGTCTTTGTATGCTATGCGCAAATATTTTAAGGATACTAAAAATTGTAGCATCCAAATGTCTTTTACACATTTGATTAATGAATGTATTGTTCGGACGAAGCTATGGCATGTGGTAGGGCAAAATTTATTGCCGAGAACCGCCGGGTGTGCCGGAGGCAGTGAGAGAGCGGGGTGGACTGAAAGCCAGCATCGTTGGATGGATTTGAGAAGCGGATACTGGAGTGAGGGGTGGGACAGCACCTTCAGGGAAAAGAGCAGCATTTTCCACTCACCCACCGGGGAGTCGACAATGCATACGAACCGAATGCGAACAGCATGTGTTTAATCAGAGCACGGAGAATGCCCGGGGTGTGTATCCGCGGGGGTCAATGCCTGAGAAACAGAGAAGACACTACGATCAGATCAAAGTCCGCATATCAGATGGGGTGAAAAATAGGCGGGTTTTTCTTTGAAGGATTGCTCTTTTCTCCTTAATACTCACTAAGTATAAGTGGATTTTAAGAAAATCACGTGCAATTGGCGATGAATGGCGGCTATTATTAAGTCCGTTTTTCTTTAAGTCGTGTTTCTTTAGAAATTAATTTGCTAATATCTTGGGATGATTTAAATTTGTCATGCTATTAATGAAATTCAATTTTCGACATGACACATTTTAAACTGTCATATTTTTGAAATTTTATGTGCCATAAAAATAAATGAAACCGTTCATTACTCTGGCCCTCCATATGTACAAGTATTTGCAATAATATTTGAAAATTAAATTATTTTGAAATTATCGTCTGTTATAAATGGCTTATACATCAGCAATGTCCAATTTATGCCGTTCACACCGTTAAAACCGTATACAATTTATACCACCGTTAGGGTGTGCATCATGGGTTGCTTCTGTATAGCTCAAATAAGGTGACATCAACTTAGTGATTTTTTTCCTTGCTACAAGAAGCCTTTTATATACAATTTTCTTTTTTTGATCCTATATCTTTTAAGTTTAAAATATTTTATTGAGGGGTTATTAAGTTGGCCTTAAATCCCTATGCAATTCAGTACAATTTCACGGAGAAGGGATAAAAATAAAATAATAAGGTTTAATTATTAGTATATTTAACGTGGCAAATCTACTTGCTCTCTTTTCTGATTGCCTCAGTTAACGTTTACGCCCCCCGTAGATAAACCAAATGACTGATGTTTGATGGTTATCGTTGGTCTGAAGTCATTACTCTCGATTCCCTATTATGACTTTTCAATCTGACGGAGTCTTCAACGGGCGGCGAAATTTGATTTCCCAAGTAGCGCTTCTCTCATCCGGCAATCCTAAAAGATTTCAAGGAGAATATGAGGTTTTATTCCTATTAGCGCGGTTTAGCGACCTCAAATTAACATCTTGGGACTCCAACGACGGCGCAATATATTGATTATCAGCAGCACCCGAATGCAAACACACCTGCTGCTGCAGTCAAACGACAAAGTGAGAATTCACATCCAGAGTCTTGAATGTGCTATATGCCCAGTAAATTGTTTACTTTTATATATTATTCGTCATATTTTTGACAAATAACAATATTCTTACTTTCTTTATTCCCTTGTTCCTTAACAATGCAGTTGAAATATGAATATTGGCTTATTGTTTTCCAGTATGACTACATAAGCAACCGTTAATTGTTTGAATTGATACACTGTGTATTTACTGATGGTGTGTTTTGTCGGACTCTCAATCTTCCAAACCCCTATTTTCGACAAAATAAGTGTACAGCCTGTATTGCTGACGGCCGCCTTCACCGCATTTGTCGCCTAGGGTATTCCGTCGCTTATTATACGATACACCAGGACGGCAATAATCCAACATCTTCCTCCCATTTGACTCTGCGGCGCAGCGGAGACATTATACGCCGGATATTAGAACTGCCTAATAGTATAATGTTTCCCTCCCTTCTCGCACGCTGTCTTAACCTAAGAGGCGCCCTAGGAGTAGGAATAGGGGCTGCAGGTACGGTGGCGCTGTTATCCGACAGCACCTGGTACCTGTTGGAGACGGAGATGGGACCTGCCTTCTCTGAGTCCAATCCTCTCCGCAGTATTACCTTCCCCTTGCCCCGAGAGACGACCCTCCAATTGTCCGACCTACGGACGGGAGGCACACTTTCATTGAGAGAAGAGGCACCATGTAGGTATCTTCTTTGCCACGTGTAGCATTCGGGCAAACCCGTGCATCCCTATTGGCGTTGCGGGCTTTCATATTCCAACCTCGAGCACCATCTCTCTTGAGGGGAGTCCTCCTGCCGTCGAACTTTAATCAAAGCTCCCGCACCATTCTCTCTAGCATGATGATACGAGCCGTAGGGCCGCGCATTCACCAGCGCCTTCGAGTATGGCAACAGGGGCCAAGGTGAAGCCATCCTAATTTAACAAACGACGTTTTTTACAACAACTATCCAGAAGACACTATGCTAAAACTTTCCTAAAGGGCATATCTCAAATTACCTCCCCCAAATATGTTACACTTTGGAATAGAATCTGAAGCCTGAGCGATAAAAACAATGCTTGAGTAAATTCTGGTATTCAGAGAAAAAATATAGAAAAAAGAATAGAGCACTCACCAAAAACCAATCGAAGTACCAAGCCAAACACCACAACAATCCACTAAGATAAACTGCTACCATTTCTTTGTTGATTAATGTTTACTAAATATTAATAAAAGAAATATCTTTGAAACGCAACCTTCCCGGATTCTTATTGTACTCTTGCCTTTTTTGACCTATGTTTCTCAGATGGTTGAATAGATAATTAACTCTCATACACTCGTTAGTTACTTATACAGCACTCGTTTATTAGTCTTTATAAAAATAAGCCGTTCTAGACGTCATAGTAAATTAGTCCGTAAGAACAACAGATACTAAGTATTCTGAAATACTTGACTGGCATAGATAAGATATTGAGGGCTATGTGTCCTCTAAATCAAGTTCTGTCAGTGTCCGAATGAACACAGAATCGTTATGTTTGGGTACCTCATGAAGTGGAGTTTACTGACAGCGGTTCATTAGCCAAAAGTTCATCAACGTAGTTGCCCATTAGCTACAATAGTTGGCAATAAATGTCCTCCTTTCCACAATTTCCTGCCCTGCACACTATTGAGTGTCCAAGTCACTTTGAGGGAGGATATTATCTCTCCATGGGGAGTCGTATCGCAGGCTATTGCGATTGAAATTCCAGCCACTTGAAAGGAGAGTAATGGAAGGTAGATGAGAGAGGAGAAGGGAGTTTGGAGACGGAGTAGGATTGAGGGAAGGCTGTGACAAGCAATCCACTGTGAATAATAGAAAGGAGAAGTCGTAAACTGAGAGCCAGATAGAGCCTACGTGAAGCTTTCATGCCTCCCCTTCTGGTATGCGAAAGAAAAAGAAAAATTTATGAAGAGTCGAGTTTCACTTCTTCCTGTAATTTCTATTTTATCCGTGATCATATCCTCCACTAAGTTTAAATCGGAGATCAGAGCCGGCGCGAGTTCACTTCAAGCACCTTCAATTGCCGTTTGAATATTTTACCTTTTTCAATACCGCAGCACTGACTTTTTATCATCAACCACTCTCTACTTCTAAAGGTTGTGGCCTACGAAGTTGTGTTGTCAGTTTTGAGAGTTGTCATCCCTCTCTGGAGTGGTGGCTTGTTTGTCCTATGAATGGCAGGAAGTTTTGCGAAATACGGAAAGCTACAACGTGAATTTAATTTTACTTATCGAATTAATTGATCGCTCAAATCCATTCCTTGAGATAAAAATCCACTTGAAGGTTATTATCATGAACTATTATCGATTCTTTGTCATCCTTCCTCTGATCCATGACAGCCTCGGTGTTCAGAAATATTGCTCGGCAATTTGATGACGCAGTCTATTCTCTCGCCAGCATAGGGATTACGGACAAAAGAAAAGGGACCGGGTTCCTGCATCGGTCTTTCCCTCTGGCATTTTTCTCCGCTTATCCTCCTCTCAGTCCAGCGAAAGTCAGCGTCAGCATCATGCCAGGGAATGTCTGTCGATAACATCGGTCGATAGGCGATCTCGGTGTCCTCTGCCCTCCTTGTTATTTTTTGTCAGTTTTATTTCCGTGTGGGAGTGAGAAAGGGAATGCCTGGTGTCGACCCCTATTGTGTTGAGCCTAACGTTCCTTTCTCGATGCGCGGTACCAAAGAGTTGCCGGAAAAAGGATTTGGAATGCGGAGGAAAATGATTTTTATTCCATTGTCCCTAATCCTTTATGTCCTTCTTCGTCACAAGTCCCTCATCTCCCGTATCACCGTTTTCCCCAAAGCGTAACGCGGTTTTTTATTTGCAATTCGACACGATACATGGCATCTGATTTTCCACGTATTTTGTTCAGATGCATTGACAAATGAAATAAATGCATTCATTACACATATATCGATAAAAACCTTGAAAGCGTGTGGCGTTTCATTTTAATTTCATAATTACATCAGAACGCAATATTCCCTTGTGTTTTAATTAAATGTAGTGATAGGTCATAATTTTTTAGAATGGGTTTCTTGACTTACGAAAATCATTGTTCTCGTCGTAAAGAATGAATGTGTACCCCACAATTTTATTCTTCTAAATTGTTCTTTTGTAACTTCTGCTCCATTTACTTTGAGGTGTCAATATATTTTATCATATGACGCCTTTATAGTTGTCACTACGTGAAATAACATGAAATTCTTAACCAATTACAAGTTTTTCCATTAAAATGTTTAATTATTATCCCTCTTTTAAGACAATTACCTACACTATCAAAGAGCCAGAAAGCCCTGCGGAAATTAATAATAGATAAAAATTAGTTTAAGATGTATCCTAGCTCATTTCAAATACTGTTTTGCGAAATCCCAAATTTGTACATATTGTCACATTTCTTTTCATCTTTTCTCAAATAAATGCTATTAGACAGGATCAATCGTGAATAAAAAATATGCGTAGTTAATAGGAAAGGGTTCCGTTTGGAAATAATTCAAGGGAAATCTTATTCTGCTTGATTACATGAAAACCCCAGAAATTTTGCATAATAAATTCAAAGAAAATTGCTCCAATTATTGTGGTATTGATTTGAATGTACCATATTTTTTTTATTTTTAGATAATTTCAAACTGATTATTTATGACAGCTCTTCCAAAGATGTACGACAAAATAAAACAGTCTGCAAAACACGAGACTTGATTAACTGCTGTCAACTGAGCCATTTGTTGAATGGTCGCTCTTTCGTGAGAGTGATTTATTTTATCTGCATGCTAAATTCTTCTTGCCCCTATATTAGTCGAATAACTAATATTTGTTTGAACTAATGATAGTACGTTTAGCTGATCTTTCCCAAACTCATGATATATATGTTAATGAATGAAATCACTTAAGCAACGAATAAAAGTTAAAATAATCGCGTATTTCTCAAAGTATGAAAAATTTTTAATCGTTTTAAAGATTTATTATTTAACTATAAAATCAAAAGAATGGTCTATTTTTTAAACAATTCAAAACTATATATAATTTAATGCTGTAAATGTAATTATGTATACATTTTCAATTACAAATATCGCCAAAGCACCTCAGTTCATCAACGCAGTATCATTAACAAACTTATTTTATAAAAACAGTTTATTTTCATTCGATAATAACTATTTTACCTGTCTCACGTAATCTATCATTCCCGCTAATTCTCTTCCAAACTATATTTCCCATTGAGGGAGGAGGAAGCGAATAAAATATTAAGCGGGGCCGAAGAGCGAGTAAAATCTGCGTTAAGTTACTCCCTTGATAATACGCTGTAATTTTGGATTAATGAAATAAAACGACACCTTTTGTGTAAACGAGATAATAAAATGATATGATCTCGCCAATTCTTTGTTCCGAAGTTACTATGCGAGTGTTACTTCCGCATTTTGATAATTATTTTAAAATGATAAATGTCTCTGTAAGTTCCCGTAATTGAGATGCAATATTTATTTTCCACAATGTTTTTCACTACATTGTAAGTTGAATAAGGAATGTTCTATGCAAATTGGCCACGGCATGATTCCGTGACCGCCATCATTGAATCATAATGCTATCGCGGCAGGTATAAGACATTAACATAACCTCTCCCATTAAACTTCGTAAAAGCCTCTGCGGGCGGCTATTGTGCGGGTTTGGTCGGAAAGAGAAAGTGAATTTGCCTGGGGCCATGGGGCTGGGTAGGGCTAGTAGTCTCATCCTGCCGGGGGCAATAATTTTCCCTCAGCTACCACGTTGTCAAGACCGTCCCCGAGTGACCACCGGATAAGGGACTGCGAAGCTTCCCTCGGGATACAAGAGTTGGGAGATAACTAGGCTAGCCTCAGGGAATCCCATTTCTTCACATTTTGACGGAGTCAAGGCTCCGAGAGGCCAGGACAGTTGAGGTGAGAGAACCCACAGTGCCCTTTCTAAAGTAAATTCAACACAGAATATTATAAAGACATGCAAACTTGCAAAGAAAATGTTGAAACTTTTTTTGGCTTCAGTAGAAGTGTTATTATGCTACCTGGTTTTCTTATCGCTATATTTATTTCTCTTCCTCCTTTTAACCATGCCAGAAACCAATCTAAAACAACTAATTGTATAGATATACCGAGAGATATATATGATAGCATAGTATACTGGAATATAAAGACTAGAGAGTTGATGTCCTATATTGAATAAGTATGGTCAGAATTTCAGTTTTCGAATTAGCACTTTGATAAAGCAGAGAAGATATGTATAATAAATGGCTTTTCCATCTGAAACTATAATTTTTCATTTAGGAAAACTGTATTTAGCTTGCATGACATTTCAATAAGTTGGTAAACATATGTTCATCTTACTTCTTAGAAATACTACAACTTACTTCTTAGAAATGCATCAAAAGCGATTATTGCCACTCAGCATGAATTCAATATATTTACTAGATACAGAAAAATATTTTAATTTTGTTCCACTGTATAATTCTATAACTTAACCTCATTGTGACAAAAAATGGGAAAATAGCTGTCGACTGTAATGGCTAAAATTTGCTATTTGTATCGTATGAAAGGAGAATTTTTGAGAAAGCCCTGTTCAAACGAACATGTCATCTATCTCTGAGTTAATGGAAGAGTTCATTTTAAGGTTTCAGAAGAAAATGATGGGAACTGGGGGAAGTTAAGTAACCATTAGATTCTTTTTTTGTATATTACCCGTGCCATACAACGATGGGTCCAATTCAAAGAGCCATGGCGTTTGCTACAAGGCCACCGCGCACTCGTTCCAATGAACTCTTATCCCAGATCTACCGCGTTGAAGCATATCCAGGACCTATTGGACCCCGGAGGGACTCCTCTCGAATACCCATATTCCCCAAACTGAGAAGGCCTCCCTCATTAAGAAAGGAAGGGCGGCTCAGGGAAATGAAAGTCTTAAATTAGCTTCCAGGTGGTGGTCGGAAAGGTATCTGATGGCTAAGTTCTTTGGGTTTAATAGCAGTGGTTATTTATCACAGGTTTCCACCAAATGGAAAAACATTCTGACCACCACTGAAACTGAACCACTTACAGCATTTGAAAATGTATTATTTTTTCTTGGAATAATCGTAACTCTGATTGTGATCATAGAGATCTTTCGTAAACCAATCGCCTTTATGAGTATATGCCACGTCAGTATCAGAAATAGTTTTTTGTAATTGATTTTAAATATGTACTATATTTTTGTAGAAAAGGTTGGACATTGCGACGTATTCCCTTTCGTTGCCACCATTTATTTTATGCCACTCCAATTTCTAAGACTTTATAGTTTTGTAATTGAATTTTAAATATTGATATGTAGACCCAAGTTTTAATAAGGTAAATTTGGAGTGTTCCGGATCTTGAAACCATCAATTTTCCCAGGATAATTCAGTTTGGGGAAGAATTAAGAGTTGGAATATATCGCTTAGCGATCATTCCCATTCTTGACGTATTATTATCCTCTTGCTTAAGTTTTTATATGCTTTAGCTTACGATATCAGTTTTAGGATTTTCACAACTTTGTCATAATTTTTTTTTCTAATTCTGTGGGAAACCCATCGATTGCTTATCTACCCAATTAAATTTATTAACTCAAAATGTTATTTAAATTGATTGACTCAATCAAATGTATTAACCCAAACCCTAGGCGTAATATTTCAACATATCCTGTTTTTTATATTGGTATGACACTATTTCTTAACTTCCTATTTTCCTTAGTTGAATTAAATAATATATCCGTATAATAAAGTTCACGGTAAAATAGTAGGCCGGATAGAAACGATTTTTCCATCCTTTTTCTTGAGCAATGAAATAATAATAATATTTTATTCTTTAAATAACTGGATTTAGTTTAAATTGATTTATCTATAAGCCAAATTTTCTCTTAAAAAAATAAAATGATTTTAAAATCAGCGCATTATTCTTCGAAGGGGCAGAAAACCCAAGGGGGAAATGTTGTTGGAAAACTTTGACACGGAGTGTTGTCGTGCGCAGTGAAGAAAATTATATAAAGGCAATAGTTTGGAGACTTTTTAGATTTAGGTTCGGAAAAGAATAGAAAAATTAAAATGAACGTAAAATGGAAATAAACGAAGTCTATTAAGCATGTTCGAAGAGGACAGTGCGTTGCTGGGGTAAATTCAAAAAACGGTAGGAGAAGTTTTCCTTGAAAAAGACAAGAGCGTTTTCCTTGACGATGGAAGATTATAGGCAGCTATAGAAAGGAGAACGATGGGCAAGGAAAGAGGTAGGAAAACATATGAATGCTTGACGGAATATAGGCGGCAGATAGTAAGCGGAATCGAAGAAGAGTTTGTTGTAGTGTCGGATGTCACAGTTTGTTTTGTTTAGTAAGGCTTAGAAATATAGCGGTGTCCAGTTTGTTTGTCCTTGCAAAAGCTGCCTAAACTCGGTACCTACCTTTAATGATAATAAATACTCCTAATAGCACTAAATATATTATAAGCGCGTTATTAGGTGTTCATTTTCTTGTTTGTTCCAGCTTTTCATAGTCAAGTCTCTACTGCCACTTTTTTGGATCCTTTGACCTTTATTTTTTATCTTTATCTTTGATTTCACCATTATTGTTATAATTTAATTATTATTGACGTATATTTGCATTCTCTTCATATTTTTATTTAATTAGCACTAATCTGGATTTAATTTTACTTTTTGCATTGGATGTTTCACATGAAAAATAAAAAAAGGAATCACAAGCTTCCTAGCCCTATCCGGAGGAAAACACACCTAGGTGGAAATCGAACCTAATAGCTCTGGATTGGCTGACTAGAAAGTTACTCCACCACCAAAAATAGAGCAAATAATTTTGAAACGCCGTTGGTTTTACGAACAATACTCTTCTCTTCACATTTTCATCTTCTATGCTATATTTTTATGGAATATTCCTAACATTTTTCTATTGACCCACGAGTTCGTCTTCGCAAACGTCCTTTGGTACAATAATTGAGCCAAAGCCACATTTCATGTATTCATCTTTAACATGGTAAACCATAGAGTTTGTAGAGTTATTAGTGTGTACCTTTCTGTAGTTAATTTAACTGATTTTTTTAATCTACTGGACATTTTACTTACATGGAATTATTTTTGTTTCAGGAGTTGTGGCTGTTTTCGTGATTATCCTGAGACTCAAAACTTGGATATAAAATAGTGAGTTAAAAATAAATCAACACTCTTTATCTAAAAGATACTTATAACTTTGTACTTCGTCTACGAGCACACAACTTTGGCCTTTTGGTTATTTTTTCTTATTGTCCTCAGTATTAGTAAGGAATAAGAGAAATGTCCTCTCTTTCAGTGAGCCAATATGTACCACTATGCACATGGAGTCACACCGTTTATTTTCATGAGCCATATATAGAATGAAATAACCAGAAATAATAGTAAATTATCGCATTATGAATATATCATTAACGTGTCAGAGTTAACACATTCTCATTAATATTCATGAAATAAATGCGAATATAGCCATTTTTAATGTAAGACAAATCTTTCAACTTGTCAAATCTGGAGTTGAGACGAGGTTTTTTTCTCCCTGGAAGAATTTATTTATTTCTCAGCACCATTTCAATTCCATTGTTGCGTTGTGAGCCCAGATACTTTGCCCAATGAGCCATTATTTCCTCAGAAAGTCGATAGGTGAGGATGCTTATTCATGTGCGTTTTGTGACGCACATCAATCATTAAAGACATCATTAACAGATGCCGATAAAGGCATAGGACTTAAAATCCTATGATTAACTAATGGGAGAAACGCTATTGTTTGATAAAAATTTATATCTCCCTTCTCTTTTGTCTATTCGAGATTATTTCATTAAAAAATGTTCCAAATTGGAAAGGTTTCTTTATCTTTTGTCTCATATATTGAGTAAAAGCAAATAAATCAATAGTTTACCTTTTTTGAATTGAATTAATTGATCTATGTTTTCAGTCTCCGTCTAATAAAAAGCTTTTCTTGTAAAATCCATTAATATCCTTCACAGAGAAAACTTTAATGAAGATATTCTAATCCACATTTCCCTTGCGTTGTTTTACTTCTCATTGTTCACGGCAAAATGGGATTATTTCACCTACAGACTCAGATGAACATTTTTACTCATATCAAATCCAATTTTTCTTTATAGCAATGTAAAGTCTCCATTCGAAGAATATCTTTATGCTTAGCTTTTACATTTATTCTTCCAATTTGTTAAATATAAGATATATTTTGAAAATATATCAAATGTGATCATTTCCGTTATTGGTGTGAATAAATCAAATTATGGACTTGAGTGAAGAAGTAAATACGTGAAATTAATTCGTTCAATAGATTCATTTATTTTGTGACGTGTATTTCGATTCTGATACAAGTTATGTCAATAAAGTCTGCCTTGTTTTTTCCGACTTGATGTATCAGCAGAATTCGTAGCTCGTCATATTGATTTATCGGTTTTATGCATAGAATCGTGATGGAAATACAAATATGTTCCTCGTTTCGAATTTCAAATCGGTCAAGAGAAATTCTTGGCCATTCAAAATGCGACGGTAATAATTTCTTCGACTTTTGAGTAGATGAGTGGAGGAATATGGTCATTTTGAATAATTACCAACTTAAATATATTGAATGGATCATTCCCCAGGAACACTTCTCCTCCAAGAACAGGAGATTCCTTTATTCAATTATTTCTTTACTTCCCTTACGAAAAGAGTTCTTCTGCTTGGCCTGTAATTGAGTGAACGTTGTAAAGCTGTATCTCGCTTTATATTAGTTTTGAAATTGGACGGATTATCAAAGACCACTTTTTGAAATAATGCCCTTAGTTACCGTTTGAGGTATAAGGTTGTAAGGAGTTCGCCAGTGGCCGTCGGCTGTCTTTTAATTAGTTCTTCTCACGTCCATTGTCAAGGATCTCCCTACAAAGTCTCCCTATTTTAATAGAACTTGTGCATTTTTTAGGAAATTTGAAATAAAAGTACTGCCCCTACGACTTAAGGTTTTATTATCGACCGTACATAAATTGTGCTTTCGACTTTTTATTTTACCGATGATCATGTGTAGCAAAAAACCAAATCTGGAGAATTCAAAATTGGGCAAGTTATACTGCATATACTTTCTCAGCGTTTCAGTGAAGGTTAATGAAATATTTCTCCTCCTAAATTTTATTCCTTGGACTCGAAAATTATCTTTACTTTGACGGTATGTATTCCTTCGCTTTTGGTTTTCATGAGCATCAAACGGAGAGACTGAATTGTTGCTTTAAGCCCTGATTAAGTACAATGGGATGTCTGTTTCCCCCATTGTTTCCGTGTCTATGGTAGTGGTTTTGCATTTTTCGAACAATCTCACCCGTCTCACGCTCGCCTGAATCGAATGCCGTTCGGTGGCTTTCGTTCTGCCAAAGTCCACACATTTGCGTGAACGGCCAGCCTTTCTCTTCACCGATGACCATTAGGCAGCGGTCTCCGCCCCCGCTGCGGATGGCCACTCCCTTTTTTGCTGATCCGACGTAAATTGGATCCGAATCCTTCCCATTGGGATTTCCCTCTTCCTCCTCCTCGTCTAGTTTTATCCCTTCGCCCCTTCTACTCGATCGCCGTTCTCTTTTTCACTTTTCCTCCGTAAACATCTTCCCTTTCTCCCCCTGTATCTCGTCCCGCATCTTTTCCTACTCCAGTTGACATTGCTCTACGTCGAACGATTTCATCTATTTTGCTAACGCATCCGTTGATAATACGATAGTATTTCTAGCCTCCCTCTACATCGGATTTCACTTGCGTTTTCACGCTTTGGTTGTGCGCCTAAAAGCCCACAACTTACTCGTTATACATTTTACTCTAGGTTTCGTATCTTTTTTCCTCTCTTTTTAATTTTTAACTGCATTTTCCCTAACATACTAATTTATTGTTTTTTGTTCAGAAAGCGGAACTACTACATTTACGTCACTGATACCCGCTAGCCATAAATAAATTCCTATCCTCTTGACTGTTTTCCTCCATTTCTTGCACTAATTTTGCCAATTTCTTTCAATTTTCTCGCTCTATAAGATAAAACTCTTTATTTTCATGTAAGAAGTTACAGATCTCACTAGTATCGTCTTTGTTGAAGAATTTCTGCGGTCAGAGTTACTTTGTCCGACCGGTCAGAGAGCGCCAACCCAATGATGATTCTTATCTCTCTTCAAACTCTTTTTTTACAAGTAAACTCTACCTTCGCATGTTGCTGATTAAACTCGCCGAAAGTTTAGGAATTGGATGTATTGTCGACTGATTGAGGTCTGTAATGGAAGCACTCCGTTTGTGTCTCATTTGCCACCTAGTCCCGTTCCTTTCTTTCTAGTTAACTCCCAATCCTCCCGCCCGAAGTCCGTCTCCTTTATCCTTTCGTCCCGCATTGCCTTCCCCCTTTTTACGCTCCTGCCTTTCTCTCTCTCTGTCTTTCTATTCTCCTCGTTGTCTAGAGCGTTCAACCTCGGCCGGCCTCATCCTCCTCCACGGTTTAATTAAGAGAACAATCTAAGCCCCTTTACATTTGATGTTATTCTAAGAGGTTTCTCCATGCCCACTCATCTTGCTCCCACCAAAATATATATCGAGAGTAAATTGTACTATTCGCCACATTTTTTTTATCATTTTCTTGGTAAAACAGTGCAGTTGTAAGCTTGAAAAATGTGAAAAAAAAGAAGTGTCTGCAGTGAACTTTAAAAATAATTTCGCTCGTTAAGAATCCCTTTGCTTCCTTTCTCTTCAAGAACTATTTACATTTATAATGATAATTTATTCAAACAATCATTTATATGGCTGCCATAATACTGAATCAATTATTACTCCTACGTTTAAATCACTCCACTTCAATATTTGTGTCATACGACATGCCAGCATCAGATTTATCGGAAGCAATATTGGTGCAATATTAAATGAATGGGGAATGTCTTGATTATAAAGTCCAGAGCAAATATAGGAATATGAAAATATATAAATATATGTATATACACACACATCTTTACCTTCCTACATGTATATTTGTATTTTACTTCATCATGAGGAATTTTCTTTCATGGATATGATCTTATAACAGTATATTTTGATTTGTTTATTGTACGAACATTTCGTTCCAGATTTTCTTGCTATCATGTTTAAATTTGGAATATTGAAAGCAGAGGGGCATACCTTACCAATACTATTTCTGTCATTCCCTTGTTTTAGAAGTAATTTATGGAAAATTCTAGCAATGTGATGGCTGACGTACGAAAATATTACTCTTTTTGCCTTAATTAAATACTCCTATGTAAATTTTCATTGATTCATTCCATTTTCGTATGACCTAAATGTGCACGATTTGATAAAACACAAAAAGTGTGCAACATTCCGACCAATGAAAGAAGAATCTCTTTGATCTGTAAGCTGTATGCATACCGTGATTTTACTTTTAACTTTTGAATGTGGTTTTGTTTTAAGTAGCCGTTATAGAAGTACTTATAAAAAATCTATAATGGTTGTAAATCATTGAAGGACACATCGTCAATGAAGATGAAGTAAACAATTCGGTCGTGGACTCTTAAGAGAAACTTCACGCTTGACGGAACGAATGTTACAGTTAAGTCTTATGGGAAAGGTAGTAAATTGGTATGATTTTTTAGCGAAACTGAAATATCTTTTTAACCTTTAGGAGATAATCTAGATGAGGTTTCCCATCCCATTGATTGTCAAATTAATGTATGAAAACTTCGTAACATAAAGCGGATACACCACCGGATCTACTTGAAGAGCCAAAGCCACGTGCCATACATGTAGACGTAATCTCTGAGTGTGTACAAAAAGTTTTTTGTTTCAACGCGGGGGGAACGTATCTTCGGGATTCTTGTAATATCGTGCATTTCAAATAAAGAATGTCGCCATCCAATTATGAACTACACCATAATGAAGTTTAGCTACTCCAAGGACCTATGAGCCGAGGTTGAAAAAATAACATACACTCTACCAAAATATTTCACTCACACAATCAGGGAAAATTAGTTTTTAGGATACCGTGAAATTTTATCTTCTCAGAACCCTATAATATTTTTTCATACCCCATATTCAATTGGTAACTCTACAGTAATTAATCTGCGGCATCCCAAAAGAGTAGTAATCAGTCTTATCAACCTGTCATGACAGATATTCATACTAGGCATTTGAAGTTTTCTTCGACCGTCATTACCTTCCAAAGTAACAAATTGGACTCTCAATTTGCATCAGTATCATCGTTGATATACGTATTAATTTACAGATAGACAGGAGGGATTCAGTAATTGTGATCGAAATAAAATAAGTAAGCACGTGTATTTGCCGGGTAAATTATAGCCAAAATACGTACATTGATATCTAATTAACAGTTTTCTTCCGTATTTTTTCCGGCATTATACAAAAAGAATACTTCTATACTTCCCATCTAGCACGATGCTAAATATCGTGACACACTTATTACAATGAACAATTTACACTTATTTGTTTTAGATGTTATGATGCTTGCTATAAATTCTGTAGTCAACTTTTATTTGCCTATTACATATTTCAAACCTGAAGGATAATGATAGCAGTTGACAAATGTGATGCTTATAGGATATGTAATGCGTCAGGCCACTAATAATCATCCAAATTACTGAATATTACACACTAAAATTTTGAAAAAGAATTAATAGAGTGAAAAATAGGCACGACATAACAAATTTATTTCCTTCTGAAGTCACTCTTTAATCACCCATGAGACTCCTTCGCGTGTTTGATTTGCTTAAACGCTGGGTAACATTACATCATTCAATTCTCAAAATTACTATCATTTGTTATTTTTCAGTAAAATTTGCTTAATTATCTGTAATTTATTTTTAAATAATTTTTGTAAGACTTCTATTTTAAAATATGTACTGTATGTGCATTGACAATGTACAAGACAGTGACCAATATTTTCAGTATTTTAACAGCTGTATACTCCCATTCGGTTAATATTTCAAGTATTAAATTTAATTGATTTACATGACTTTGTTAATGCGTAGATCACCCCGTGGTAATGAAATTCTATATGTTCTAAGCTTGGCGAACTGGTCAACATTAATGAGATCAATTCAACCATTCAATGTGCCATTCCGTTAATAATTACTCCCACTCTTAAACTGCTTCAATTTAAATCATTTAATATATTAATGCGAGAGGATCCTCTTAACTTTGTAACTTCCTGTTAAAGGATCATTTTGAACTTTGAATAATTTTGAGGTTACTCCTCCCAATCATGCTTTCGCATATTGAATTGCTGCAGCTCGAAATAAGGACAAAATTAGGATAAAGGGCCGTGTAATCCGAGCTTCCAAATCCAGATTTTCGAGTTGCTTGTTCCATTTCTTTTTTTTATCCGGGTGATTCTTACCTCAAAGTTTTAAGGCTAAAGGTTTTAGGTTTACGATATTGAAACTTATAATTACACTGAGAAAGATATAATTTTAAGTTATCACGCTTTTTTTGTGAAACCGACTGCGGTTTTGCGTCAACCGAGCTGATTAGGGGTATTCTTTTCTAATTCCTACAAGTGAGTTGGTTTCGCGTTAAGTAAACCGTTATTTGCGGTTTATAATGTGTCAATTAGTATTTAGCTAATAGAATGTGAGTTCCATTCCTTGATGAGTTAGCTATATGGCTACAATTTTTTTGCGATACGATATATGATTAACTGTGAGAAATTACATATTGAATTTCGCTCAAAGGCCGTTTAATCACCTCTTTGTACGATATTCATCTCATTCAATTTCCTACGATTGTCAAAAAAATATTCCTAATGCCGACGGAGATTATGCGAGCTAAACCGTAATGCAAGAATTTGGGTGATTGTGATGAACTAGTTTGAGCGCTCAATGTTTGAGAACCAATTGAAATTCTGAAAAGGGAGACAAATTGACACAAAATTAACGACCGTGAAATAAATGATTTTTCTCACGTTAAAAGAGTTTCGTTTTACACTCCTTCACCACACGAACATAAAATGTGCTTGTTGAATATTCTTAATTACAGATTATATTTTGCTGCTTCTAATGGGTGAAAATAAATTGTACGAGTGACAAGTATCTACTCCCGCATTTGATTCGTCTAATGTAATAAATTGTTTTAGTGGCATTAAAATGAAATTTTCAAAGCTATATATACAAAATTGTTGGCTTTTGGGGCCAAATGCACCTTGAAACAGAGGAAAATGGTTTCTAATTAAAGGGAAGATGTTATTTTCAGCCGTCCCTACTTAAGATAAACGCTCAGCAATTTCAATAAATGGCGTCATGACGGAAGATTATTTTTTTTAAGATGCCGCAGTTTTAGTCATGGGGCTATTTTTCCCTACATTTCCCCTCTATGACGTTGCGACGACAGGGGTGCCTGCTCTCTCTTTCGGACCGCTACGCCAATAGTTCCACCACGCCTGAGATCAGCGTGCCATCTTACGGTGAAGTAAATAAGTACATCTCCCTTACACTTTCAAATTTACTCCTCGGCGGGAAGAGTAGCTGACTTGCAATATCAAGAAACACCCCTCGCCAATAAAAGTTGGGTTTTTGAAAAATTTTCATGTCACTAAAATCGCGATATTTATATAAAAATGGAATTTTTTACCTTACCGTTCCCTTTTGACAATTTAATGTAGTTGTCTCTTAGCAAAGTGAATTTCGCCATATTAGCAATAAATTCTATTATTATTATTTGTTGTAACATCGTTCTAGGTAGGTTATGGAGTGAGCCAAACTCAACACCGCTATATTTCCAGGTCTCACCCAACTAGAAACGCGAAGCACAACAATAATCCCATCTTTATTTCGACATACATTCTTCCTTTTCCTCCTCATGCCTCGCTTGTCTTCTCCCCCCACCCCGCTATCACAGTTTTCAATATTTTATCTTCATCCCAAATGCTATGAATCCACCTTTACAGTCTCCCTTCTTTTTCTCCCAACTGTCTTCTCTCCTCCCTCACTGTGCCTAGTACTTGTTCAGGTTTTCTCCACTTGGCCAGTTTTACCGTTCAATCCTCCTCCACACCCCCATTTCATTTACATTGTTCATCCTACATCAACGACCTTGTTCCCGCGCCGTACAAAATCACACTCCATATCAAAGATTTTGCTAAATTTTTATTAATATCCTTACGTATTGTTCCTGTCATCAACGTCAGCTCCTACCTCTTTGCCTAACACAATTATTTGTCATATATGTCTACTACCTTGACTATCTTGGTTTGAAAGACTTCCAAGGTTTGTGAGCAAAGGTATGTGAGCGCTATATATTTGAGTGCAAAGGTACTACAATTTTTTCCTGGAAGAGGTACCTCACTTAAATCAATCAAATTCTAAAACATCCCTCATTATTGTCTGATTTATAAATTATAATTTAGCGATTAAAAAGTGTTCCTGTTGACAGATACTTATTTAGTATTAATAGTCAACGTATGCATAGAAAATTTAGATAGTATTACTATCGATAGCCTGTCAATTATGGTAGGTTTTGGATGGACACAAGCTACCAAACGGTACAATGGCAGTTCCCCGATCTTTCTAAACAATACACGGCTCGATATCCAACCATGTACTACGCCCCTCTTCAATTCTGCAGTCATCCCTCCTCCCTTAATTCTGTCTAACATCCTCATTCTACTCCTGCCTTTTCCTTGTTTGCCTAAAATCTCTCATTCTATCACAGTCTTTAACATCCCTCTGCCAAGCAATATGCTTTTCCCCCATTTTCCTACCGCCATTTGATTTCTCCCAGCAATCCCCTCTCCTCCCTCACTATATCGAGCACCCCGTTTATTTTTCTTTCAGGCCAATTCACTTTTTCCATCAATCACCAAATTCACATTGCAAAATCTTCTAATCTATGCCTATTATCCTTATTCAATTGCCACGATTCCGCACCGTAAAAAAAACACGCCAACGTAGTAATATGTTAGTATTTTCAAAATCTTTGACGTACGGTTATTCTCAAAATTAAATTTTCAACATCGCTAATGAAACAAAAATATGGTCGAATTTATGGAAGTATTTTATCTCTAATTAACGTCAATATTTTTATTTTAATGTGGAAAAATTGCTTATTGGTCAGTCTTAAGTTGGACCCTTCAGCAAAAACTCTTTTTTCTATTATTTTTCAATTACAGAAACATGTATGTATTTGCAGTAAAATATATTAACCTACTTCGATTTTGTTTTGATTTATACTTTTTAATATTATAATATTAAATTGTTCCACGAAGACTGTCTGCTTAATTTCTACACTGTTTAGAATTTTTTATTTCCGTACTTGGATATTTATATGAGTCACTCGCTCTGATGAATAAACGCGCAGGATTTCGCCCATTGTTGAGCTTAGAGTCTTTGAATTATAATTATACTTAAAGTTTACGATTAAATGAGTTCACTCCTTCACACAAGATGAAAAATAATTTTTTTACTAGCAAAAATTAATGAGTTTGTTTACATTAAACATACCTTGATTCACGTGAGTAGTTACTCGTGCAAACAGTTTGAGAAAAGCCAGCAAAGATATATAACTACCAGACTAAGCTAGCCTTGAATTAATATATAGTTATAAGATGCAATGTGTTTCAATTTTTACGTTATGTGACTAAGAATATCATACGTTGCGTTGCTCAAGCTTTAAGTGTAAATGTATCATTATGTATTGTTTTTCTTTTTCAAATACGTTGACTTTTACTTTTGATCATTAAAAAGAGCAACATTCTATCAAGAATATTAATGTCGTTCATAGTATTACTATCGATAACTTAAGGTTAACACCAGGCCTTAAAATCGCTCTCACTTACTCATTTCCATCAACAGTACATGCAATGTTTGTGGCATAGGCATCTCGTTTCTATTGAATTTTCGCCTGATTCGCTTTTCATATGAATTCATAATGCATGTAGCAGATTTTCATGCCCTAACAATATAAATATATGATTTAATAAAATGATATGAAACAATGTTTTTATTTCTCATCTTTTTTATTGAGGGTATTAGTTTTAATTTACTTTTGAAATTTTGTTTTTTTTCGAACTCACTTTCATTAGTTAATCCAAACTACCATGAATTGCTTTTATCCAAATTATCATGACTTGCGTAGTTATCGGTATACTAGTAACATTTCAAGGACTTAATTGGTTTCTGAAGCGTCGAGCTTGGACGAGGCCAAACTCTCGTGAAGCGACGGGACAATGATTTCACTCGTCTCCATAATCATCGTCTACGCATCACGTCTCTCTATTACACACAATCGCTTTCGGGAGGTGGCCCTTTCCACATCAATGTTCGACACAAATGGCGTCGAATGCCTGTAAATGAGCGCGACATCGTCACCATCTTACGCACGCATCATCAGGGGAAGCACGTCGCATTGTTTCGCCTTCGGTCGGAGTTCTTTTCTGAGTATTGCCTATTCTTCTCCCGCCGCCTGCTTCTCCTCCTCCGCCCGCGCCATTCAGGGGTTTCCCTCTTTCATTTCCTGTATCACACTACGCCTCCCCTCTGCCCCACCCTCCCTTCTCGCTTTACACTGACTCTATATCCTCCCGCACTCTCTCAGGGTACGCCAGTCCTTTTCGCGCCATCCGGTCCTCGCTAGCTGCGAGTGCACCGTCCCCTCCATCCCGACGTCCTCCCTCACCCTCTCACATTTTCCTCCAGCACTTTGGAATTCTTTCGAGTCGTTCCACTCACATCCTCCTTCTCGAGATGGCACTCGCTACCCTAACCATTCCGCTTCCCCTGCTCCCACCTCAACCTCGGGCTAACAGATTGCGAGACAAGGGAAGGTGTTCTCTACTCATCCGCATCTCTCTGAAGAGCGTCTTTCACACCTTCATTACGCTGTTGTTTGTATGGAAACAAAAAAATGGGCTACTTGTATGTTTTCTTCAGGCTATCTTCGTCTTTTGTGCATTTTTTCCTTATTAATCATCCCATCTTTACATTTCGTGTTATTTTTTTTACACTTCCGCGTTTTCAGTGGAACGACTCCATTCTTCGAGAGAGTATTTTCTGTGCCACTGCCGAGAGTATTTCTTATTAATGTTAATTTTAGGCAGCGTGAACCGTGCTTCGAATCCAGTAATGTCATCATTGAGACGAGCTTTAATCTCATCATATGGTTTCACCCCAGTAATCGTGTAATGGAGGTCTTTGTTTGTTCGCTGCCGTTTGGAAATCGGCATTTCATCAGCAAATGCTTCTCGGAATACGCTTTATATATATATATATATATATATATATATATATATATATATATATATATATATATATATATATATATATATTCATAGTCATCCTTGTTTCGGAAGGTGGAATAACTCTGGTGAATGCAACAATTTCATAGTGTAAAAATCATTCGCCTTGACCGGAATTCGAACCCGGATCCCTTGATTTCCGGCCGAGTGCTTTAGCCAGTTCGAGGCGTCTTCTTAACCTCTGAAATTTTGAATGATTTTTACACGCAGAAATTGTTGCATTGAATTGCATATTAGCGGAAGATTGCATTAAAAGTCACTGTTGTGGGATCTCCCTCAGTTACTTGGTACTCTGGTGAAGTTTACATTTTCCATTCCGCATTTTGAATTTTGTCGTACGCGCTAAATTATCAGTAACTATCTGTTTGGTTTGATTAATTTATATTAAATTTTAATGAAAAACATTACTACCGTTATCCTAATAAATACCTAAATAATCAACCAAAAATGGATTAGGTTTGGAAATTTCAACGCAAAATTAGAAGATGTTTCATCCTAAAATATTTATGAGTCTATATCCAATAAAATTATCCCAGGAGAGAATATCATCAAATTTTATGCAATAACTCTTAAAGAGTTTGAAACCATGCATCGTTGTATTAAAAAATAATATTTTTATCAATTCATTTCACTTTTCCAATTTTTTTACGTGTTTCAAAGAATGCTTACCTCAAACTCCCGAAATTAAAGAGATGTAAAAATAGAAAGATGCTTGAGTTCTTCGGCTACCCTGTTTAGTTGTCCCCTTCCTCCTTATAATTTAATTGCTTACTTGCTGAAATGTATAATCTGCGTTATCAGGACAAAATGACGATAAAATGTTATGATATCATGTTTTAGATAAGTTCTTATTTTGGTGCGATTTTTAATTTTATAAAGTAACCCTCTATCATCATCGAATATTACTTGGCATAATCGTCTTAATACGGTAGAAGAATCTTAATAAAAAGTATATGTTGAGCGTGCTACGTCACTTATGAGCTATATTTCTGTATTCAGTTCCGACCGATGCTCATTTGTGGATCTTTAGGCGTACGTTAACTCCAAAGATGCTTTTCCATTTTGCTCATATTATGTATTCTTTTGAAAAAAGAATGAAAATTCTTTTGTAAATGAGTGAAGTGTTTTTGCCTGATTTTTCTCCCGTCCTATTTTGTTCAAATCTCAATCAGACTGAATAAAAAGTATGAAGTAGGCAGTTTTTTTTTACGGTGAATTTCCGATACGTACTCCTAGGTTCAAAGATAATGGGCACCGTCATTCACGGTCACCTTTTCAGATATGCGTTGCTGGGCCATTGAAGTTCTCCATGGTCGACCCTGGTGTGTCGTTATTTCCATGACGGGTTCCACTTGCCGTTCCATCGGCCATTGACATGCCGGCTTGAAATTCAAAGCATCCGAGAATATATTAGATTGCAAGGTTCAGGCCAACATATTCATCGATCACAGGGGTGGAATGAATTAGAACTGCATTCTCCGATTCTTTCTTCGGTGAAAGGGGAAGGAGCCGATAAAATTCCTATCCGTCGTCGCATCTTCTCTCAGGGAAACGGCCGAAACTCGCGGAGTCTCCTACGGCGCCTGAGACGGCGGAGGCGCGAGTATTCGGATCACGTTCAAAGCGGGAACCTTCCTCTTTCTCTTGACAATTCTCGGCCCCGCATCCTCTCCTATTTTCTTTACTTTATTTGTCTATACTGCATCTTTTATTTAAACATGCCTCGAACGTGCTATGTACTGGATCAATCGTATTTGAACGTTATCTTCGATTTTAAACTGAAGGTCTTTATACAATCCGTCTCCTCACCAATTCAGATCAATCGGTAACTTCTGGGCTAATAGATCAAAATATTTATTTGAAATATTGTAAGATTTTTTTATTCATTTTTTGTTTAAGAGAAGCGAAGGGGAAAAAATTTACTTCCATGCAAAATATAAAAAAGTTAACATTTCTTTTTAATCTTTTCATCATATTTACCCAGCACTATTCTCAGAAATGCTAATTTTAGTTAGATTGTCCACATCGTCTCTGTATATGTTTCACCCTGGAGATGTTGTGAGTGAGGGTAAGGCCTAAGTATTTCATCGAGTTCACACATTCTATTTTGGTGTTCCCGATGCATAGTAAATTATTATATAAAGTTACCATTTTTAACGAAACTTGTATTAAAAAATATGACTGAAGAAGAGTAAAAATTGGGATTGATAAAATGTTAAGTATGAAGTAAAATTAGAATTTAATACATAATTGGTTATATTTTCTCTAATTGCTATAAAAAAACTTTAGATACCTGGTTTTCATGCATTAAAAATATCATTGTTGTTGTTTTAACGAAAATATCTCCTGCTGATGAAGGAAAATTTATATTTTCGTCTTTTATAATATATCATTTCTCCAAAACGTTGATTTATGTGCAGTTTTGACTATCTGAAAGTAATGTATTGTCTTAAAAAAGAATAGTTGATATAAACAGGTATGGAAAAAATTTTAAAAATTGGATTTATAATCGTGTAGGTATTCTTTTGTGAGAGAAACTTAAATTGGGATGAATCAGTCAAAATTATATACGCAGTTACGTTTTCCTTTGAAGACGCATATTGCTTACTCTCCTCAATGAAATAAACTAAGTTTTCTTCCTCCAGTCTCCAGCTCCATAAAGTGTGATTTTTTCCTACAATGATTGTCAGAGATATTGCTCGCTTCTTCAGCTATAATTTGAAAGTTTAATTAAGATTAAATGGGCATGACACAACAACACAGGAAATTATGGAAACCGTCAGCCCGAATTCATTTATAGGAGAATTTTGCTCATTCATTCCCATTAACTTTACATTTTTCAATTTATTTTTTACTATCCTGCAAGTCGTCACTTGGGTGTGTGGCAGAGAATGAGCACACAAGAGACTAATTTTGAACCGATTAATTTATGCAAGACTATTCCGATTATTTATTTCGTAATTTAACCTTCTCTCTGTGAGTGATTTCCAGCCTATCTCCTAGTATTTTTGATACGCGGCTGCGTTTATCATAACAACGTTTTACAAATCTAGCTCTTCCACGCTGCACGCGATTTTCTTCGGCAATAAATCCAATTTTATGAAGATCTCATATGATAGTAGCATATTCTAATTGAGGCCTAACAAGCGAAAGATAACATTTTTTTTAACCTTTTCATCATATTTACCGATTACTACTCTCAGAAATGATATTTTTTGTTAGCTTGTCTACAGGGTCTCCGTATATGTTTCACTCAGGAGAGGTCGTGAGTGAGGGTAAGGCCTGAGTTTTTCATCGAGTCCACACGTTCCATTTCGGTGTTCCCGATGCATTGTAAATTGTCATATAATGCTACAAATATAAATTGATTTTTGGTGCATAGTTCAACTTGTTGTAGTTAACCAGAACAAATGAAATAAAAAAATAACTATTCATGTATAATCTTGAATAAGGAGCGGAATAAATCATTTGTATGCTTCCTAAATATAAAAATATGGTGCAAGTATAGTTTTCCAATAAATGAAAGAAAATAAAGAAAAATGCCGGCGCTCTTAGAGGCAATTTTCTTAAAAGAGGAAAATGTGATGCACCTTAATTCAACTGTTTTGATATTTTCGTTTTATTCGATATTTCCTTTCTTTCTTCGTCACTCTTATGATAAATTAAGTTGAAAGTAGAGTTGGGAAACTGTTTAAACTTCCGAACGCATACTCACTCGAAGTTCTTTATTCGGCGTTTTTTTAATTTTTCGCATCTGTCTCGATTCTGAAATTTGGCAAAAAACATTGCCGGGCAACTGCATTGTGAACCGTACTTTTTTTAACCTGGCTTCCAAAGTAACGCTCATGGCATTTCCATTCAATTTCGAGTGATTGTAAACTGAAGTCACAGAAAACCTATCCACGTTACTTTTAATAACTCGGGTGAAACGAGGCATTTGTTTGAAGTGACGGATACATTGGGACTACGTTTCGAACAATATGTATTCACTTGCAAAAAAAATAAGAGACTGAGCGGAACAAGCCTGATGAATGGAAGGAGGGACTGTCGTGAGAAGAGAGGGAAGCAAGGCTCTTGGAATTACGTTGATGAGGCGTAAGCGTCGCCATCTCTACGAGAACGTATTGAACTAGTACGAATTCGCACTGTGCTCGGATGGCGGCGGATGTGCGAGAGGGAAAGAGAGAGAGAGGGAAAGGAGTGTTTTGTGTCAACGCGCGAAACTAGGTCGGAGTTCGCAATTTCTATACCGCTAAACGAAGTTTTAGAGAATCGCAGGATCCACGGATACTTGAAGCAGGAATCGTATCAGATCCAATGGTCTCACACAGTGTTTTCAACTCAAGGCAGAAAGGTTTCAACGAGAGAGGGAGGCCATTTATAAGCAAGCGAACTCACGGTTAATACTTAGTTTTTAAATTTTGTACCTTGACTGCATAAAGATAAAATGTGAATTTCATTCGGCATTATCCATAATTTAAAAAATTCTCTTTTGTGCATATTTCAACGTTTTTCGACCAGTTCTTAAGTTTTAGATTTCTATACACATACAAAGGTAGAAGTTTTATATATAAACATTTCTACTTTTCATAATTTTTAAAAAGAAAGAAATGTCAATGAAAGAAATGTTGGTTTTCAAAACTATGCGCATGGGTTTTCATTCATACGTACAGGTAATCGCTTAAATTTCATTCATGCAATCCTTAAGAAAAATACAAAGGCTTTGACATAGATCTCACATATTAATTTCACAACCATCACCAAAAAGAAAACATAAAATCTGTTAAAAAGTTTTCCCTTTTATTGCATTGATATTGTGAAGATTTAGTAAAATAAATATTGAAAATTTTAATTAAGAGTGCTCACTAACTGCACATATACAAGCGCGAGAAAACATCCTTACTGAATTAAGAAATTATGCAACAATATACAATTGCATATATTGTATTTCATGGCGAATGAAATACACGACTGTCATTAATATAAAGCATAATTAATTTTATAACAAACTCACATAAATTAGTCCCTGTTAAATTGCATTAAAAAAACCAAAAACACAGTAATCAACCCGAAGGTCGGTTTAGTAGTTGTAGTTTATGGTAGAGTTCACCCAGTATTAAAACGCTACAAGTACTCAGTACTAAGCCCGACGACGTGTGAAATTCACACATCAGGGTAGAGGGGCTATTTCCTTTTTCTGTACCGGTTATGGTTTCCCAGGAAGATCTGGTTCCCGAAAAAACTCATAGCTTGTGTTGAGCTACAGGTTCCCAGAGTGCCTTGCCCGGGAATCGAACCCGGAACCCTCCGGTCTGTATTTCAACGCTCTACCCTCTGGACTACCGCGATCCACTAATTGCATTATCCTATTTGTGTTAGATTTAATATTTAGGCAATAATTATAGACTTTTTCATATTGTGAAGTCCATTGAATTATCTTGATTATTTTTAAGTAAAAAATACCCAGTACTCTTCATCCACGGTCCTGTCTTCCTTTGTGTCGAGCCAATCGGAAGTCGGCCGTCTCCTGTGGCGTGGGAAAAAGGATGCAACGTAGAACACTTTAGGGAGTCGGATCACGCGCCAGAGTGGACACTGTTGCCTTATAACCGGCGCTTAGGGCGGTGGGTGGTAGAATAGAGTAGAATTTGACCACCTCTCGGCATTCTCAAATGGCCCATTCCGACTTCGGTTGGAGACGAAGAGGAGAATCGACAAAAGCAAAAAGGTCGCAAGAGGAAACGGCGGGAGGGTGGGGGGAGAAATTAGCGCTCGGTCTTCAATTTCTCGGCTTCGTCAACGTGATACGAAATATATTTATTAAATGATTGAAAAGAGTTAAGAAATCTTTTGCGGAGTAACTTGTTCGGCTTTTAATATTTACGGCTTTAAATATAACATGTAAGACTTACCGTTTTCAATTTCCCTGTTTTTAGGCTTTGTTGCTTAAAGCTGATACCGTTTTCCAATCTGTCCCTACTTGTCACGGGTTTTCCATATGGAAGGTATTTTTACTAATCTGAAAAAGCACGGTCGGTTATTAGGAGAGATTAACTGAGAAATGACGAAGCCTTCACCGGGCCAAAGATATAATTTTCCATGATTCGTGGGAGTGTTGTAATTCGATGGACTTAATCAATAAATCGAGCTCGTTCAATTTAATGTCAATATTATGCATTAATTGCCTACCACCTAATAGCTCAGCTTCTTCCGTCAACATAAGGATATGATTACCAGAATTATCAATAAAATTGTTAAATTGAAATAACTGTGAAATTAATAGGAAAAATCAAATTCATGTAGGCATCGGGGAAAGTCCATGATGGAAGCAGGCTGGAAAAGAAAGAAAATTCATGTGACATTTTGAACAAATTGCTTTTAATTCAATATATAATCAATCAGTATCAGTGTCAATTTTCCTACTTATATTGAAAATCGTTGCCAATTATAATTTAGTTTTTATCCTATAATGACTAATTTCCCTCGTGTAAAAGGCACCCATTAATATCTATACATTGACGTACATTATAGACATTTGTTATTCACTGTTACGTGACAAATTCAAATGTGTGGTACCATCGGCGCTCTAGACTTCGTAAAAAATTATGAGCAATTAGTTTCACTAATATTTTAATACTAGCGTATCTAATTTAGTCCAAATAAAAATATTCTATATCGATATATTCGCCACTGAATGGTGTTTTTTTTAATGAAAGTATCTATTAAATGCTTGAAATGAATGCAGGACGGACAAATGCAGTTTATTTTCCGGGCAAATTGGTTTTCTTATTGTATCAAATGAGATTTAATTTAAATTGTTTCATTTCCAATGAGTCATAGAGGATTCAATGGAAATTGCACAGAACTCGACTTGTCGCATGAGTCAAAGTTGGAGTGAAAATAATGAACATTGGAAGTTGCGCATACACGCCATGAATATGGTTGCTCGACTTGCTAATACATGTGCCCATTGTCTCTAATGTATCCAAGATACTATTTACTCTTTGCGGATTGTCTCCTGCTCAAATTCAAAACAAAATTATATCAAATTCAGACTATTTTTGAAAGTGAACATATCTATTCCCGTTTGTTGAGTTATCTCATTAATTAATCAATTCAAACTAAAACATTAAAACCAACGGATTTTAGCAATTAAAGTCCGTTCGACTTCTAAAATAAACTTTGAAAAACAATATGTGAGGGACCGAGTATTCTTAATAATCAAAGCTAAAATGTATGATAACACCCTACTTCTGCTAAATATATTTGCAGAATATCGATTAACAAATTCTATTAATACTTATTTATTACCTTCATCATGCATAATTTCATATTCTCTAACTCGTAATTTTTCACAAAAACGCAATTGGTGTAATGTCTTAAGAGGAAACACTTAATTTATAAAAATTTAATTAAAAAAAATATTTTTTAAATAGGAAACGAAATTTTAATTAAAACTAATCTCATATTTCAGAGATTTTATTAGTTTTGTGGAGATATCTTTTTTGAGTTTCCATTGATTCTTTAAATCGATCAATTCCGTGAGGAAAATTTTGCTGAGGAACACATTTCATTGGATAAACCCGTTTTGCATTCTAAAATAAAAACGGTAGTAATCAACTGCCAATTTCATTCTTCCACCTTCTTCTCCTGTATCAGATCACTAATCTTAGAAGTCTTTCGTTAACGAAAAACATACAATTTTTTTCCTCAGAAACAATTTAAGTGGGATAATTTCGTTTTTTTTTTGTTTTTAATTAAAGATCGAAGTAATCAACTGGCAATTTCATTCTTTCATCTTCTTCGACTGAATCAGATTACCAATCTTCGTAGCCTTTCAAAAGCTTAAATATTTCATTCCTCAGAATTATGTCATTTTTCCCGTCCTTGGTTTTATCGATTCGCGATAAAACCAAGAAAAGTAATATTATCAGGTATTTAATACATTTCACGTAACAACGTTTCAATGATGAACTTGGTCGATAAATAAATGGGGACAAGAGAACAGTGTGGTTGGTACGTTAGAGTATCGAATCGAAAAGAAATGATTAGGAAGATGAAGGAGGTAAGGACATGGTAAAAGGTGACAATGGTGTTAGGAAAAGGAATTTTTAGAGACTTTCAATGATGAATTTAGTCGAGAAATAAATAGGGACAAGGGAACAGTGTGGAAAGAGTTAGTACGTTAGAGTATCGAATCGAAAAGAAATGATTAGGAAGATGGAGGAGGGAAGGAAATAGAAGTAGGTAAAAATGGTGTTGAAAAGTTTAAAGACCTCTGTATAAAAATGTAACTATTAAGAGAAATGAGAATAAATACGATCTCGTTAGAGCTGTATTCATGTCCACACACACCAGTTTCTGAGTTATTTTATTTTGACCAAAAGTTTAAGTCAACACTTACAATAGATGGAAAAGTTTTCCACGCCTAGATTTTCTATTCATAAATGCACTGATGCCCAGATCGTATCTCTGTGAGTTCTCGGAGGTCGGTGACAATCCTACTTTGTTTTTATAAATTCCTTCGAAAGTACCTCACAGACCAAGAAGACCAAAACTCCTGCATCTTTTCGACCTGCGTCTTCCATGTCCACTATTCCCCTTTAATGACTTTTTGCGAGACGGCCCTTGCTTCGAATGTGTACCGAAAGATGGCGGAGTACTCTCACACTCACCTTAAAAAAAAGAATTCCGAGCCTCCTTCGCACACGAATGACGCGGAAGATATTCTCCAGTGTTTGCTCATCCTCCCTCATGGAGCGAGTTGGTTTACCTTTTAATGCGGACGGCCGGTTCGTCCCCGGAGAAGTTATCTTCTTCCTCCCTCCTGGCTCCATTCAAACACGTTCTCCCGCCCTCTCCCATCAATCGCCTCCTCCTACCCTGTCCTAAACCATCCAAACTCTGCTGTCCCTTCTGCCTCCCTCGTCTACACACACCTACCACACCATCCCCTCCCTTCACACATCAACTGAGCGCTAAGCTTGCCTCATTATCTCGGCCTCAGCAGCCCTGGACCGGTCCCTGGAATTGTCCGTGCCCGTCTCGCGCGAATCGTGGCTTAGCTGATTATCAGAGGCACGCCCTGTTAGTTCATTCGACATCAACCCAGATGCCTGGAGCGAGAAAATAAATGTTTTGCCTCTCGCGAGGAAAAAATATTATTGCATTATTTACGATTGCTTAAGGGCGTTTTTCAGTCGGCAAGTCCTTTCAAGGAAAGAGTTTTAATCATGGCGTGCAGGTCACCTTCAAAAAATATCGACTACTAAACACAAATATTGAAGGAATTTGGAGTTAGTAGTTCATTGTACTCGCATACACTGGGGGGAGTGGGTATCTTGGAAGTGGTACGAGTTTTAAATAGCAATCCCATCCTTGCATCAGTACGGAATTGAAGTAATTACTCTTCAAAAACAGCTCAGTCTTTATTACCTATATATTACAAGGGAATTTATACATTTGGGCCAATGGTGTTAGTAAATATAACGGCGTTATGGGATAACACTGGCGTCTAGTGCCTCACCAATTTAGTCCGGTTGCCGAGAGTCGCTTAATCCTCAAACGAACGTATGGTTTTACTCCGTCGTTTTGTAGGGTTTAATGGCGATCCAAAATTGCGTTATCATTGTCTATTTTCAGACTTTAGGCAAATAAAATTAGCAGAAATTATTTTAAAACCTTATGTGCGTCCACAATGTTCGTCTACCAAATATAAAGGTGAATTAACTTAAAGCGAATAAACGGCAGGAGTCGCAGTGTCCATAATAGTAACGGTCAATTATATGGCTGATGAAAGATCTGTTGTAAGTTTTTATATAATTTTCTCGAAGATAATAGAAAATTTTCTTCTGGGTTATTTGATGTTTAAAATGTCTAAGTGCTAAGATAAAAAGTATTAGAAAGTTAATTTCATGGAAATATTAAATACCATTTTCCTCACTCATCTCCAATTTTCTATCGTAAAAATCTTTGAATATACGATACATCTGTCATGCACTGACACAGATCAGATAAAATATGAGCATCAAATCTTAGGCGGAAATGTTCGTGGTGTGTCCTCAATTCTTCACTTTTTGCTTTATTTTTGGCTTTACTCGAAATCTGGCGATGGCATTTCTTTTTTTCTATGCGAATAAAAACCCCGTGAGGTTAGTGATCCGTATTCCGTCTGGATCCGAGGATGCAGGATTTTTCCACCCTCTGCGAGAGACGAAAGGGATAAAGATATTGCCTTTCTTTCATTTCCGCAGGCAATGCCTTTGATGCGTCACTCTCTCATTTCATTCTGGTTGCTGACCCCAATCCCATGATCCGTGTGCTTATAATTCCCTCCTTACCCGCCCGTGTTCCTATAGGGTTATCCTCCCACTCCTCCTTGGCCCCTCCTTTGCTAACCTACATTTGGCGAGGAAATTCATCGCTGCCGGTATTAATCTCTCCCATTGCCGTGCGAAGAGTTAGTTATCTTCTACTAACTCGCAGCGGTAATAGCTAGAAGTAATTACCTCGCAGTCGTTTCTTTCCGTTTGTGAGCTTAACTCTGTCGACATTCTCATAATGCCCCAAAAAACCAGTGGATTTTGGCATTAGCAGTTGCCACTTTTGCCCCATGTTCCCTTCCATGTTTTTATGATATTTTGTTATGATTTGAGTACAACATTCGAGCACAAGTCGGAATACCGCTTGAAGAGATTAATGGGTTAACTGTTGGTGAAATATTTCAGCAACTTGTTGAGACATAAAATCGTATGCTCAGAAAGTTGGGAATAGTTTGATATATTTTCATAACGCACGCAATTGTGTATGACGATGAATTTCTCGTCCATTAGACAACATTTCTTTAAGTGCACTTCAAAATTCTCATGTAAATGTAACGCCAAACATATTTTTGGGTAATGTTATTTTTCCTATTATTCCTGCACGCACAGATTAGCATATTTATAGTTTTTATAGAATATAAAAAAATCCTTTGCTCTATTTCCTTACCGAAAATAGCGCCCGTAGCCTTTAAATCAATTCAAACAAAACTTTATGCGAGAATTTCCTTTTTTCTCACCAGTTAGGATGATCATAACGGGGAGCAAATCACCTTTATTGATTCTCTCGTTTCTCGGAATGGCTCGGCAATGCACCCAGCTAGTCACTTGTGGGGCAGCTTTTAACCTAAAGAACACGGTGAACACTGATTAACGTGTCATCCGACGTCTAGATTATGATTTTTCATCATCTCATTGGTGGTGGAAGAATTTAATTGCGGAGTTTCGAAGACAAAACAACCTGTTATGGTTGCTCTATCTCCTCAGAAAATTGTAAATGTAGGAAATATGCGTGAGTACCAAAAGAATCCCGGTTCATCTTAATGCACAAAGAAAAATTAAATTCGTTTGTATTAAATTGGTATTTTTAGGAGCACCTAGTTATAAATGTTCCACCTACTACGAATATGATTTAAAATACATGAAATGGTATTTCAAAATTATATTTATTAATATTATTTTTTTAATGATGGGTAAAATGAGAAAAACTGAATTGAAATTGAAAACAGGGAACCCCATTAAACATTTTTCCTGGTACTGATTTTCTAGTTCCATCTGTGGCTCTGGATTCATCATCATCCCTCTACCTTATTACCCTTTCCTTCATTATTTCTTCACTCTTTACCCCTTTCCTCATCATCTCTCTCCCTTTCCTTATCCTTCTCTCTCCCCTCCCTCTTCCTTATTAGTATGTGACCTATAGCACCAAATATAACTGCCGTGTTACTATACCCCCACGCCCTCATATATCTTATGTCATTTTATTCTGATCAAATGGAGGGTAAGATGAATTTTGTGTGGGCATGTTGCGACTTTATATTGGGCCTCATTCGCTTTCTCTGCTGAGGGTAGCTTAAACCTCTCCCTAAAATCTGCCTGCCCTTAATTTGCCACCAACGCTAAATTTTCTCTGCTCTGCTGCTAAATTATCTCGTTACCCTAACGACTCAAATTACCAGATATCGTACCATATTAGTGGGTATGTTTATGTTCGAGTGTTAGAATCTCAGCGAGTATAAAATGTATCTCACAAAGTTGTCGATGCATCGAATTTAGGGTATGCTCAATGAACGTCTTGCATATTTTATTCTTATCGGAACATTGTTTCCAGGTCAACTGAGTTAAATTTCTCGATATGCCCGCACTCTGTCCACACCACCGCGTTATAGTTAAATGTGGAGAGTTGATGCTATAAATGAGATAACTTGCAACTTACATCACGTCGTGTAGTCACACACAGACCAGTTTAGTCGATGGTGCATCGTAATGTTACCGGGTCTCACAGCTCAGTACTCTCAAGTTTTTATATCAACAGGGCTCATAAATGCCCCAGGTCGACGTTCTCATTTTCTGCGAAGTTGCTCTCTGCGAGCCATCCACCGCAACCAATCAATGGGAGAGCTTCAGCTCTTGTGCGTGTGGCATTTTAATTAAATCAATTCTGCTGTGGGAGCGCAGTCCACGACGAGAAATCGCTTTGACCCAGCGGGAGGTAAGAACTCATGCTAAAGGGTTCAAGTGACCCCTACTTCCCCAAATGATTCCAAACACGCCAATGAAAGGAGAGCTTAGGACGGTGAGGGGAGAGACCAAAAATTCTCCGCAAGAATCCACCCCGGGCGGCGCCCGTAGTGGGGAGAGTGGCCACGTGGGAAAGGCGAGGCGCCACCTAATTGAAATCACCCGGCCATCAATCATTCACGGTCCGCCGAAGACTCCCTCCCCGCCTCTTCCTCCCACGCGGTCACCGGAACGGCACCGACCAACCAACCAAACACCCTTTAGAGAAGCTCCGTTGGCGTCCAGAACCCGCAATGCATCGCTACACAGGCGAGCATTTCGATTTTGTCTCAGAGGTGAAGGCAGCCAGCAAACAACACCCACACACGCTTTCCATGAAGCATTGGGGACACCAGGAATTGAACCTTTGGACTTCGCTCGCTACCGCGAGCTTCAGCGTTTGGGCGGCAACCGGGCTGGCGCTCCGGATGCTGATTCTGCTCCCGGCGGTCCCCATTCGACGGGTCGGAGGTGGGAGGGAAGTTAATGCTGCTTCTAGATCCTACCAGAAGATCACTCCGGGGCGTGACCCAATGACTCCCCCCGTGGATCCTTCACCGTGTGCGAGCTTTGAATTCCTCAACGCCCGGTGCTCACTACCAGGGAGAGGGTGAGGGGAAGTAGGGCGCGGGGAATGATGGATTGGGGTGGTCTGGGGCCCCCTTTCCAAGATTCCCACGTCGAAGTTTCACCAGGTGACTCTTAATGTAGTTCTTGACATTTTCGCTACGCCATAGGTCAGCCGAAATGAACGGGTTTAGCCTCAAACGTCTGCTGTCCGTCCGCTGTTAATTTAATATTTCTACTAGTTCTGCATCACTTTTTTCGTCTGAAAAATAAGGTCACAGCCGTAGGTTAGCTGAACATGAAAGGCAGTACCTCATGAAATGCTTATTGACAAGAACCGGAAGAATTATCTCCTTCTTTCATGCTTTTTTATGAATGTTAAAACTTCGAATAAAAAATAATCTGCCAATGCAAACGGTGGCTGAAAATGAACAGAAATGCGTGCATGGGATAAATTATCCGTTAAAATATGAAGTTCTATGTATGGGAGGTAAGAACGCTTCGAAAAAAGTTAAAATTCTTGGAAAAAATTTAAAAATATTAGTGCAGCACAATTTAGCCTTAAATATTTGAAGGATCTATCCCTAAGTATTGAACCAAATAGGCATAGGAAGAGCCTTGATTATGGATTAATGCTTAAGAGGCATACGGAATAAACTGTATATAATTTGGTGTAGTATTATAGTGTCTCAACTTCACACTAATCACTCCGAGTATGTTTGTAACCAGCAAATGTTAAGGATCAGTACTTGATGTTAGCTTCACAACCGCAAAAACCGTGCCAAGACCTTCCGCGATCGTCATTCGGATCGATACATGAGACCTGGGGACAACTGACCCTAGGAAGGTCTTAAACGAAAAACATTTAACCAAGAGAGTATTCGAAACGGTATTGAATGTAAAATTAGTGTGTCTTTTTGCACAAATATGTGCAAATTTCCTGTTCAATCGAATGTAGGGGATCGGAATGTTGCGGTGGCTAACGTACAAAGTTCCCACCGAGAAGATTCGGGTTCAGATCCAGCAGACAGCAAATATATTTCAGTAGTATCCCTACTTCTCGTAGGTTTTTGTTTTGGAGAACTCATCTGTAATGATCTGCATTTTCAAATTTTAGTATTCGTGATAATCTAAAAAAATGTACAGAAAAATACAAATATTTGAAACTTATACAGACAATTAACTCATACATCCAAGAACTACGACTAGTATTAATTGCAAAAGCTCAAAAACTCATTAATGCGATGAAGAAAAACCAGAAGCAACGAAGTCATTTTTAATCTAGGTTGAAATGAAATTTCTTTGTGACCGCTTGCTGCTCTATATGAGAAAAACTGAAGTAAATCACGATTATAAACCAACTTTACAGTTGCGCTAATGCATACTGGTTCAGCGAATCGCCAAGAATAAAAAACGTATGAACATGTCATCTTTTTTTCAAGCGTAATTCACGAAAGAAGAAAACAACGGGGCAAAATGTAGTCCTGAAAAGAATAGAAAATATAAGAGGCCATGTACTCCATATTTTAAGCTCCTTTAGAATAACTTTGTTCTGTGATATTTTCTTTATAATTGAATTTTACTTATATCTTTGTAGATGGTGCTCATAAACTTTACCGCAACCATCCTTCCTTTTCCGAAGGGATACGTTATAAAATTTTAGTTTATTTTCACTTTTCATTTTCTTTGAAAGCATTAGTTTTACTAATAAGTTAAACATACTATCCTCCTATCTTAACGATTTTCCCTGAAAATTAAGTTTAATCAGAAAAAATCCATTGAGACCATCCACGAAATTTTTGTTAACGGTCAGTTGAACATCATATATTCCACATTTTAAAAAAAAGCATTGTAAACCAACTTATTAAAATTATTCGTACTCTTGTCTGTTGCCATTTTGCAGATTTATTTTAAGCCATATGTAAAATTTAAAGAGTGAGCACTCTCTGTTTTGAATGTGCTAGTACACCCTCCGTTAATGTTGCACCCAGAGCACATACAGGCACTACTTATTTGGAAAACATTATGTGTTGGCTATTTTACTCTATACACTAATGTGTTCAATATTCAGTTTGCCTCTGAGGAACCGTCATCTATAATGACGGATTATGTAAATGGCATTTAAATCAATTCAATTTAAAATTTAAATTTAATAAAATGTTCCCTAAAAGCCTCTTCCATTTGTAATTCGATTTTATTTTCCATGATTTATGAGGGCACGAAATGCGTAATCGTACTCCGAAGCCAAGGAAAGTTTTCTGCGGGCTATGCTTAATTTGCCGAATGTTGTCCAAAACTTTCAATCATACATTCATGAAGTCCTCAGCGTTGGGACCGGCATCAAATTACGAGCACGGCTTGCAGTCAAGCAGCTTCCACCAAATTTCCCCCCCGGTCATCTTCTGGATGGAATACCCAGAGTAAAAACGGGTATCGTACTCAGCCTTCGCGAAATGACACTTCATCAAACTTCCCTGGAAATATTTCTCATCCTCCTGTCTCGCGGATAATCATCAATGACTAGTTTATTTGAAGCACATTCTTTTCGGTCGTGGACTGTCTAGTAATCTCCTGATGTTTCATCTGAGGGAGCTCAAGTTGGGGGTAGGTGTCAAAGGATGGATGGAAGTTTTACCCCTGCTTAAGGGAACCTTTTCCGACCCATAGCCCTCACGCGCACTCCTCCCACTCCCGCTCATCGCCCTTTTCCTCCTTCCGTAGGTTCACCCTTTCTTACCGCAAGAGCAACCCATACATAAAGAGCTTCTTGACCTCTTTAAGGCCAAAATCCCCTGCCCACGTGATCCTCGTCCTCTCTTTTCCGCGGTGATTCTCTTCCCTTGATCCAAGCTCTTATTCTCTTCCTCGCCTCTCTCAAACCCTTCCCCCGTTCTCCTTCCTAAATGTCCAACCTTTCCTCTGCCAGAAGCCTCTCCCCTAAAATCTCTTCCTCCTCCTTTCGCTCGGAATTTATGCATGTTAAGAAAGAGACGAATTAAGCCGGTGTGACGTGGAAATTGCAATGCCAACAAAAGTCAAAGCCCATTCTGCAATTTAGAAGTTGCTCTCTTCCACTGTATGGGAATTTCCCTCAATATATCAAGCCCAGAATTAATTGGTTATCATGAGTTGACGTTCTCAGCTATCCCTCAATGATGTCATTGTCAGGTATGCTGGTTATAATTGTGTAGCATCATGGCAGCAGGCAAAACAGTGCGTCAGAAGGTGTTATTTTACTGAATCATTTGAAAATATTTAAAAAGCCGAAGAGTTATGTGAGATAAAACGAACTTTTAGAACAAAAAAAGGTCATCAGAAAGAAATAATTCATGACTTTCTTATGCCTCATACCTTTTGAAAATATTTAGGGGACCTAGCCATTTCTTGTTATTAGGATATTACGTTGAATACATCTCCTGCAGTCATTTTGCATTCAACAAGGGTATATAAATTTATTGTAACGCAGAAATTTGCAGGATGTCTTTTCTCTTTAATATCTGGAGTCAGAATCAGTGAATTACCCTCCCTCAAGGAAGAAAATAGATGTTGAACGAAAACAGTAAACTAAGTTTAACATATGTATTATTGAAGGTAACTTAAATTTTGGTAGCCCCTTTCCGTCTCTCAGCGGCATTATTGAGATAAAATGTATGTAAAAAAGTACTCAATTCAAAAGACCCCAAACTTGATTGATTTATTGCTGGTCTGATTATAAGTTTCCCGAAACATTAATTTACTAATAATTTTGCTTTCGAATTAAGCCCTACGAGTGTTGCAAAGTTTTATTTAGGAGCTTTAATAAATAAGTACATATTCATTCATAACTTTGAGACAAATTTCGGATTTGGTCAAGGGTCATCGATCATAATTATAATTCCTTATTAATGAAACTATTAAATACTCTGTCAAATAATTTCTATAAAAACCACATTAAATGTGATTTCGTTTCTGATTCATAATTAATCTCCACATCTCACTTCTTACAGTTTTATTAACCGATGTAATACTCAAAGTGCCTTATTTGGGCATTATAGCCCATGGCTGGACTGCAATGGAATTCGAAACTACCAGTTATTTTGATACAGGGCAGTATCCCTGCAAACTTAAGGACAGTACATTTGATAATTCACTTTATTCTTCGTTTTGAATCAGTTGTAGGAGAAAAAACTTTTTAGCCTGATTCCATTATTTAAAATAAAGTGATACTTAGTGGTACTCACAGAAGTTTGAATATATCATTGAGACATCATCACATAATAATGGAAACTATTCAGTACATGGAACTGAACTAATTAAAAGAATAAAACAAGTTGCATTATGAGCATATATACTAACAAAAAGAATATAATGTGTTTTGGAAACCAATCTTTCGTAGCTTCAACTTTCGAATTTTTTTTTAATTCCTTCCTCCTTCGTATTTCCGTCTTTTAAGCAGCAATTAAGAGTTTCCTCTCCCACGACCCAGAGATTTTCACGAAGTCTCTTTCTTTCTCTTCCATTATCCTTTATACGCGTAGTTGCCTCAACGCCCGTTCTGCAGAATTACTCCATTTAAATTTCAAGAGTCTTAATTGAAATTAATTCTGCACTATGCCCACTCAACCCTTTTCAAAATTTAGGGAATGCTCTTATCTCTCTGCTATTCTTGCGCAGACGATGCACGCGCTCCTCCTCAATCCGTAAAAATTACCTGTCTCCCCTGTATATCATCTCTAGTGAGATGGTTGTGAACGAGGGAAGTAATAATTATTCAGAAAAGTGTGCTGCAATACGTCTGTTGCGCTCTTTACTGCACTCTGGGATATTTAATGCCATTATAATTTGATTTATTTCAAGGCTTATTCCGTCTCTTTGCGGACAGGTATTATTAATAAATATATATATTCATAATGAATGATTCCTGACATCGCACATCAATCAGAGGGCAAAACAGTTTTCTTTTTTTCGGTTTTGTCTAATTTTTCTCTTATAACCCAACGTAAAAATTTATTTGAAATTATAATACTCGTACATATTATTCATCTTGAAGGAATATATTTTTTCTGTAGAAGAAGTCTGAAGCGGATGGAAAATACCTTGAGATCTCAGTCACTAATTCAGTGAGAAAAAATAGCGACACAAGACTTCAAAAAAGAATGTCATAGGCATTGCGTCTAGCCTATTGATTTATATCTTAGTCACTCGTGTCTGATTCAACGCTAATTTCTCCGTTCGTGGCTTCAGAAGACATAAATTTTGTGTTTCCTATGAGTAATGAAATTCTGACTCCCTGAAGACACTGCACTGTTCAACTTTTGCATTATTTTGAAAGGCAGAGTCCTTTGGTTTGAATTCGCCAAGTGGCAAGTGATGATAGCCATCCACGCGAAACATAAACGGCAAGTACACATTCTCTTTGGGGAGCTCCGCTGTGTCTTTTCTCTCCTCCTATTAGCCATCCCTCGCCGGATTTCTTCCTCAAAACCCTCCCTCAACTCCTCCCTCTCTTACTCTTTAGGGTCCGCAATTCGAAATCCCTTCCATTGTGCATAATTCCCCGCTCGTCGTATCCCCGCTAACCACCCCACCCCTGTCCTCCACTCCTAATTTCCATATTCCCCTTCCCTCCGAGAATTCTTTCCTTGTTTTGTTTCCTTCTCATACGCTCATCAACCTTTTTATCTCTTCGAAATCCTTTCCTACCGTTTTATGCTCCTGTGATAGCATATTCCAACAAACAATCCCGAAATTTCCTCAACTCTTTCGGAATTTCCTTTCAAATAAGAAGACTTGACTCGATTCTCACAAGAAAACATCATTTTTTTCATCCTTATATTCCTTCTAATACAAATTATTCTTTACATTGTATTGATTACAATTGCTTAACCGCTAGTTCCATACTGTTTGTGATACATTTTGCTTTCATTTTCTACAGTCATTTGGTATTTTTTTGTAAATGGTTCAAAATTACCTACATACTACGACGACAATGAAGTTCTGTGACAATGAAAAAATTTGATGGAAATCGTAATATTTTATTACTTTAACCAACAACGTAGTAGAGACAGTATCTATCAAAATAATGAGTTGAAGTTACTACTTCAAGTTGGTTTCCAACAAAAGCATTATGTGCCCGCATTTTCTGCCCAAGGTTGTCGAGCATATTTTCATGAATTTTTTTAAGCGCATTGCGTAGGCGAGAACTTAATGCCGCTCCATTTTCTACTCTTGCTTCTCCGCTTTTATTTCTCCGCTTCGATTCTATTCGCATATCTCCGCTTGATTTTTTACTTTACTTTGATTTTAAAATTGATTTAACGACTTTCATTTACATAATAATAATGAAATTAAAAGTTATTGGCTTCTTATCATTATATTCCATTTTACTTTATAGTGTCATTCAATTGAAATGGTAATTTTAAGTCTCATTTGATCACATAAGAACAGAATTTTCTCTACAATGCCTCTTTGTGACTTCATCCGAACGAGTGTCCCATTTGTCGATACTTCTTTACGATACGTCGTCGATTCGACGTCGATTACGATATGATACGTTGATTGATGCTATAAAGTTAATAGAATGCGTAAAGTTCAGATAAACATCGGCGGTTAAACCTCCTTATTTAATTTTTTGAAGCTAAAATTTAGTCGAGAATAATGCGCAGAGGGAAGGAATGGTTAAGGTAATGCTAAGAAAACACAAAGGCTTTCAGAAAGCACAAAGATTGTGTAAAATGTCAAAAATTATCTTGGAGGTCTTACAAAAATGTCTGATTAATATTTAATTATAAACATGACATTACGTGTAGGTCTCCTTCACCTTTCGCTAATCTGAATTTTTAACAAGGTTCTGGGAAGTAAGTGGCCCGCCGAGAGCCGAGGCATTATGCTGAAACTATTCTAGCTTTCTCCCTTCCTCCACGGCGGCGGGTGGAGACGGACGGGCTCCCCACTCCCCCCCCCCCACTGTCTACGCCCTTTCCCCGTCAAATCCCACCTATCTCAGGGATACCACTTCCAAAGGGACCAACCGCTAGCCATTTCCTCTTCCTCCCTTTCGCTCTCCCAGCACACACAACCAACCTTTTTCTCCCTCCTTTCCTCTACTTCCCTCCCGTCTTCCGCCCTTCCTCTGCACCGCAACGTGCTCAATTCCGCCCCGCTTCTTTCTGTACCGAAAGCGCTTCTTTCTACTCTCCCTCGTCTTCTCTTCTGTGCCCACCTCCGCCCTTCCCTCCTCCTTCCCCCTTTGTCGTAGTGAGCGGCGTCTGTTTGCTTTAACCGTACTAATCCACTGGCTTCCTTCCTCGCATGCCCTCTCGTTCCACTCACCCCCCTCCTCCGCGAAGAAGAAATTGCCCCCACTCCCCATGCCTTCTTCCGCGCGGCGCCCTACGAAAGAATATATAGGCAGGTCCTTCCACACGCCCCGCAATTTATTTCCTCTGCTCCATTTTTTGACCCTTGGCCTTCTTTATGGCACCTTCCTTCGGCATCCTTTTACTTAACCCTTTCTCTCTTCTCCTCTCTCTATCACACACACACACCTTCCCTCCAGGCCGCACCTTCCTTCTTCTTTCTGCCTAGCCTTCTTGCATCATCCGTTTATTATTCATTCCGCATCCCTCGCTTACCCTTCTCCTCCTACCTCTCTCCCTCTTGCCATCCTTCTTCTCCGCTACCGTTTTTTCCTGAACTTTTCCGTTTAGTTCTCCTCATCCCTCTCTCGCGCGCATCGATTCGTTACCGTTCTCCCGACTTCCCCAAAACTATATCGTTCCCTCCCTCGACTCGGCTTCCGCGTGGTCCAGCCGCCATTCGGGAGGACGAGCCTGATGGGACAGGAGCCGTACGTATGAACTGTCGATCGGGGAACTCACAGCGAATCCCTCGGGGTTAAAAGCGTGTTGTTTTTCTTTTCCATCTCCAGTCCGACACCATGGTTGTTATCCCTGCTGCGTTGCCAGCGGCTGCTCATCGACCGTGGATCCTTCCGGAGTTCCTTTCAACTCGGGTCAAAATGAAGCAACGATAAATCGCCAGCACATCTGAAAAATGGGATTTAATAGGAGAGTTCTTTGCCCGGTCGAAGCTGAAAAGAGGAAAGCCGGGCTCAACTTTGACCAAACATGGAATGCAAGGCATTAAAATATATGGGAGAGGAGGTTTATATTTTCATGTGGTGTACATCAGCTTTGAACCCTCTCCCTCATATGACTTATAAATATCCCGTCCTGTTTAATGGTCCATTCCGAATCGAATGAAGTTTCCAAATACTCTTTCCATTAGGTAGCATTATGTCGTAAGCATACTCTTTGAAATAGAGCGTCTGTTTAAACCCCCTAGTCCATTAATATTTCAGCATGGGTTCTTCGGAACAGAGTAGATTTGCACCCGTTCTCTTAAATGCTAAGTGATCACTTCAAAAGTATTTAGGTTTTCTCATCAAGTTTCCAACCACAATATTCTTTGCCACATCGTCGTGAAATTCAACTACAGGTTTTTTTTATTTATTTTACATTTTTATTTCACATCAGTGAGGCTTTGCATGTCGTCAATTATTACATGTACATTTGACTCACGAGGATGTTACATAAATCGTACAAGAATCGGATTGATTTGGAAATAGTTTTTTCTCCCTCTGCTCCTCTTTTTTCCTGAACAAGATCATGAATGACTGAATCAATTCCTCCGCCTCATTCTGTTTGTTCATTTCGAGTAGATTTTAATCCTGACGCCTAATTTCAATGAACTTCTCGTTTTTTTTACGCGTGACCTCTGACCGAAACCTTCAATTCTCCTATCACTCGCTCCCTCAGCTATTTTTCCTTCGCCCACAGTCTTGTTTTCAATGCCCCCAAGACCTGTCTGACACGTCTGTCTTACTTCTTCCCCTGCGGCACGTGTGCCGAACTCTTTTTTTCGTTTTTTTTGCGCCCCAAATTCTCCCTTACCGACTCTTGTATCGCTTCAATTAATTCCACCAGTTTAGAATACGAGCCATTAAAACCAGAGTAAGATGACCACTTATAGAAAATATTTCGATTTTTCATTTGTGTGCATTCAACCCCCGTTGAGATAATTGAAGGCACACTATTTTTTGATTTCAGTTGGGTTCATACTTATGTTTGAGAATGACTTCTGATGCCGCATAGTATGTTGATGGATTATTTTCGTTTTTTTTAACTGAGAAGTGTAAATTTTACTTGAGAGTGTTCATTAAAAATGGTATGTTTTTGTGTTTCACGTCGTATTCCTAAAGACTGCCGTCACGTTTCAGTAATTCTCAGGAATAAAAGAATAAATTTCCACCGCCCGTTTGTTACGATTCAAATTAATGCAGGAGTGTTATCTCCATATTCAGCATTCCAAGCGTTGAAGGGGGGTTGCTGCTAATTATTCTTGTCTGATAAGAAGCTATTTTGCTGACTTAACTTGAATTTCGTAAATCAGATAAAAGGTTGTTATCACGTTATAACCTATCAGCTACTTCTTAGACCAGTACTAAGGATGTTCATTAGCTGCTATTATCTATTAAGAGTATATTGGACTAATAGTTTCCCAACTCGAAATTCATCCAACGTACTATATGATGGTATTAAAAAGTTGCTCATGGAAGTTCACTAAAATTTACACTACTTAAAGCCGCAACTAATTGCTTTAAAAAATATATTTTTGAATTGGTTCCTAACGTGTGAAGGGCCACTTGAAAAACTGTGGTCGTCGTTTATTTGTGGTTTTATCCCATGATTTAATCAACTTGTGTTCAATTACGAATGCAGACCTTGGATAAACGCGTAATTAGTTCTTTCAAGCGTTTTATTGAACTAAGGTGGAATGGAACTGTAGCGATGTGGTTCCTAACGCACAGGGTCCGCAATGCCTCTTTCTGGCCCCTTTTGATGATGGTCCATTTCCTCTTTCCTCTCTCCTCTCCATTCCTGCGACGTTGACTGCTTTTCCTGCCGCTCTTTATTCCCTTCCCACCATTCCTCCCGTACCCTTTTGGGAACCCTCCATTCATCTCCTTTTAGGTCCATGAATTAAACTAAATCCGTACCTTCACACCCAGTTTGCTCCTGCAGTCCCACCCCACACCAGCTCCGGGGAACGACCGCGGGCATAACGCCGACTCATGCACGGAGCGCAGCGTGGGCGTAGTAGCATTTCGATGCTCCCTGAGTTTTCCCCGGTTGAGGCGGTTGGAGGGGAGGTAGGGTAAAGTTTGTCCATGGGTAAAATATGTTCAAGGTCTTTCAGTTGACGGCGCAAGTACTTACATTCAAGGGGCATGAAATAGCCTTTCCTCTCGGAAGAGGGATCACGCAAGCTCGCCTCAGTTGCTTCCATCTAAAATTGCAGGATGGAACGAGTTGCATATTATAAATAGTTCCTGTGGAAGTCCTTGCCGTGCGGTTCAACCAAAAGATATTTAGAGTCGAGGGAAATAATATTCTATCGTCCCGTAGAGTTAAATATGGTCTTGAGTGTTTACGATTCGTTATTTTGACTGCAATAACATCGATTGTAAGCTCTAATGGTAGCGTTTTTTTCCCGAATTCCATGCGGAATTCTGTTAATATTATCACGTGGCTCTACCTTTCGAGAACTAGAGCTGAGCGTGCCCTTAAGAAAATATTACCGTAGTTGTCATTGGAAGTTAAATTAAGAGGTCCTAACATAATAACATGTGGATTTATGATCGTTCATTAATTGTCTTTATAATCATCATACAATATTCTGTGGGAAATTTTACTTCACTTACTTTACTTTATTTTAAAATCTTCTTCCAATTTAATGGTATATTTCTAAGTATGTAGTACGGAATTGCACTGTAAGTTTTAAATTTTATTCATTATTTTAGCATATTTCCAAGTGGTTATTTCTTAAAAGAATCTTGATAAATAATTAATTTGAAGAAATAAGGAATGTGTTTTTCCAAGCAATATACTTCACGTCAGATATTCATAAGGTTGTCAAAAAAATATTATTCCCTTATTTTTTAAGTGAATAGTTACATTTTCCAGATAGACTGTTTAGGTTACCTAGAAAACGAGAACGGCCCCAATGACAATTGAAGGTCAATTGAGGAATATAATGTATGTCGTTAAGGTTTTCCCATTCAAATTAGAGTCTGATTTCGGTTTTTTTCTTCAATAGAACTATTATTACGACTTTCAAAGCAGCTGCTCGTATTACCGAAAGTGGGAGTGACCCCTCCGAGAAAAGGGTAGGTAATCTATCAATAACAAATGTTGGTATATTTACGATCAAAAAGTGTATATTGGTGATTAAAATTAAATAAATTCTCAATGCTTTGAAAGTGGTGTAATCAAATCTTTGAACAACTATAGTCGTGAGATTTTACCTAATTTAAAGTTTTTAACCAAAATTTCCTGCTTTCACATTCTATGTTTTCCATGCTTTCCAGACTGAGGACGGAATGTCTTCTTCCTTTGGTGTGACTTCGGTCACTCCATTTGAAATATCGAACATTGTTTTGGATAATTTTCGGGCGACCCCGACATAATTGGGAAATTTTTAACTAGTAGGATGTGTACTGTTATATTTTTAATAGGGTAAGCCTTTCCCTTGGCGCAGTATTTGATCGGCAAGCTATTAATAGACGTTTCATGTGGTAAAATGCCATCTTAATCTGGAACATTCCGGACATTTTTCTTGCACTCTTTTTCGCTGGCGAGTGATTCCTTCCCGGAACATAAAATTATTCTGCTTGCTCTAGTTTTTCTTCCACCCGCTTACTTGATCATTGATACTCTTATCGATATTAAAGTGTTCCCACTAAACTCCCATTCACATTCAGTATCATCCTCCCGCCTCCTAAAATCAATCATCGCCTCCCTCACCCTCGTGGGCAGTGGCCCACGCACACACACATTATCCCTTCTTCCCACCCACACTCCCCCACCGGGCTTCATTCCACCCTTGCAAAGCCATCACTCCTCTCTGCCTCCTCCACTCGCCCGCCCCACTCTCTTCTCGCGATCTAAACCAGCCGTCGCCATGAAGACGCCAGGGTGACGTCACCGTGGCAGGCGGTGCGCGACCCGAGTTGGTCGGGTGTTTTTCGGGTATACCCTCTCCCCAACCAACCCCATCATCCCACTCCTCCCTGTGACGACCCCCTCTGCCCTCTCATCACTTTAGCACATCTATCCTCATGTGCGAGCCACGGGTTGGGGGCATGCGTGCGTTTCAATTTTTTTTTACTCGTGCGGTTTTCAACGTAGGTCATGTGGACGAAGATGGTTGGTAGATGAAGCATGTGAAGGGAGATGAAAATTAAGGAGGCCTCCAAGCGGGGGGGAAATTTTGCACGTCTCGACGAACTTCATTATTTCCCTTCCACTTTTTTTTGCTGCTTCTTTCTGGGATTTGGTGGTATGTCCGCAGCTGCTGACTGACGATTTAAGCCCTAACTTGGAGAAAAAACTCGAATTAAAATTTAAGTTGGTCTTTTGTGCACCTTCATCATCCAATTTTGGCTAGCCGTTAAAGATTCGTCTTCGTGAATAGATCAGATTTCTAACTGAAATGTAACAAAATGCATTTAAGCTCTCCAATGGTTATTCATGAAATAATACAGTTCGAGTTTCCAGCCTTTCTGTTTTTCTTTCCGATCTATCGAGTTCAAGTGGTAGCCCAGGGAGCAGAGCGTTCGGATGCAGGCTGACGGGCCCTGGGTTCAAATGCCGGTGACGCCTCGGTACGTCCACAACTGGACCCAACCAGCATGAATTTTCCAGGCAACAGATCAGCCTATAGACCACATGTGGCGCAGAAAGTAGTTAGCTCAGGGTACAACAATTTAATTTTTCGTAGGGCTGAGTACAAGTTTATCAGTCCTTACATTAGTTCTATCCACATCTTTCGTTTTGTAATAGTACTAACAAAGTTACTATTGCCTATAAACTTCGATTGAATTGAAGTTATTGGCTAAGCATTCCCTTTACACTGAATGATCATCTCTTCGTTACAATAAACTTTTCTCCTTAATTCCCACATATCTAAAGTGAATGCCGTAGTAGATTCCGCTGATTCTATTTTGGAAAACCAGTCTTCTTCGAACAAACGAAAAGTGGATTCCCAGGAAAAAGATGAAAGTTGACCCAAGAAGCCGCAAAGTACGCGCTTTCATTTGAGGAAGAAGGAAGAGTGCTATTTTAAGTAGGATATTTTAAGTGGCTGTTCCATCGCAAAAACGAGAAAACACGTCTAGGTTTGTCATTTAGAAGAGGGTAACGTTTGAAGATTGCCAGAAATTCATATAATATCAATTGCTTCTTTAAAATACAAAAAACTTTTTTAGACACAAAAAAAAGGCATATATGGAAAATGCCAGGTGACTCAGAAAGATATAAAGTTATATTATATTATGGTTAGGTACAGATTTAGGAACACTTTGATAAATTCAGTCAGCTTCCCGTGTGTAGAAGCGGATTCTGACCACAATTTAGTTGTTATGAAGTATAGCGTCTGATCCAAAAAGATGAGGAAGGTGCAACGGCTGAGGAAATGGAATGTAGAATTCTTAAATAGATTGACAAGGAAGGAATATCAGCAAACTGTAGAAAAAATAGTGGATGCTGGCAAAAACCTTGAGTACTATTTAATAAAAATGGGAATATATGAATAAAGGTTAATCGACAGCCGCAAAATAAATTTTAGGAAACGTTTATGGGAAAAGGACTATGAAATCATGAATCACGGATGAGATGATTATAAAGATAGATGAGATAAGAAAATGGAAGAATGTAAACACAGACCTAGGCAGAAGGAAGTAAAAGAGTTAACTAATAATTTGAGGCGGGCAACAAATAAAGCAAAAGTAGCTAGGTGGAAGACGCAGTGCGAGGATATGGAAGGTTTGCAGAGGAAGGGTGAAATTGGTTATAGTTATGTGACGGAAATGTGGTCACTGAAGCAGGAGGATAGATGTAGATTGGAAGGTTTTGAAATGTGGATGTGGGGGAATGTTGGGCAAACGAGGAAAGGGCAGGAACAGGATAGGGATGTTGGACGGAATGAAGGGAGGAAAGAAGTACACAGAGATAAAGAGGGACTTGATGTAGAGTAGTTTGCTGGATTGTGTTTTGTTAGGAATCACAAAATATTTATTTGATATTGCGTCGCTCCTAAACCTACCTTAACCGGTAGATTACTTATTGGCAATAATAATTTAGATTTCTGTTGCAACATCGTCTTCATCTAATATTTTACCCAGCTCTTCTCTAATTGTAAACTGTCTTTTTTCCACCAAGTTTTTACCGTGGGCATTGACAGTTAAACATCAATTTCACTGACATTACAGCTAATGTCTTCAGATGATCCTCTCTTTTATCGTGTATTTCTCACAACGTTGATCTTAGTACTAGATGAGCTCTACCCTCACCTTTTTTGAAATTGACCTAATAGTCGTGCACCTTTTAAAGTTACGCCAAAAACTGTTTTATTAATCGTGCACCTATTTATCCGACCCTATGGTGATTACTGTAAATATATGAGGGATTAAGTGACTCGTAAGAAATCGCAAATGGAATCGCTTATGTAGATGAAAAGATTAGATCATCCGGAAGAAACTGGTGGTATTGAGAAATGACTAATTGAATGACATATGATGGAAAAATAAAATAGGTAATTAGGTTTCTATTCGTTCAATAATAAATAGCATATACCAATGTTTGCTTATACTACATACATACAAAAACCTTCGATATACGAGTATATTTGGAAGTCTGCACGTTTTTATTTAATTAATTATTCGGTATTAAGCGGCATCATACCACTCGCTGTCTCTCCCAAGCAATTGCGAATATTAAAAATGTATCATTGCACCCCACTAAACCTACGTTCTTGGGGTCTAAATCATTTCTTTGTAGCATATCACGGGTTTAGTGTCCGAAATTATACAATTTGGATTATTATACCTTTATCGTATGTTTGCTCCTCAATCCACGATCACTTTTTTTATCTCGTTTGTCCTGGTAGACTGTTGCACAAAGCTATAAAAAGTACGATAAAAATTTGGACCTTCAATTTCAAGGTGATGAATTTTGCAAAATCATACAATTTCTGCTATAATTTTTATTTAGGATGGATATGGATACATTTGACTTTGCCAGATAAGCCATTCTAAAATAATCAATGTAATTCTTATCCATGATTTGCAAATTATAAATAATTCAGTCATTTGATGGATAACATGATATCTTAATAATCAATTTCATGGAATTTAGATACTATTAAAACATTGATGCATGCTTCACTTTCAATAAACACGTCTTGGAAAACCAACTTTATGACTTTTTGCATTCTTTATCTGAAAATAAGTGTGGGATTATCAGCGTCGCTTTTTTATCCAGTTCTATTTTTTCGAATTGACTATCTTTAGTGCCATGAGCAAGATATTTTTCTTTATTTGGGCAGTGCATTTTATGCTAGGAGTCAGTTCTCAGTTTCTAAAAAAGTCATATATTTAATTTCTTCGTTCAATAAATTTCAAGTGACTTTTTCATGGTTATTTCACATATTGTAGGTCCCTACGGTAGTAAGATTTTCTCTTAAGTAGGCCTTAGAGATTTCTCTTTTCTATTCACTCCACTTTCTATTGCTTCCGCTCCAATTTCATTAAAAGTTAGTTGGAGTTAGTTTTTGCCCAGTCGAGTTCTCTCTTGGTTTCAGATTCTAATCTTCGAGGTCTTATGGATGAAAAAATCCTTTCCTTAGAGCTTCCTGTAATCCTGTAATTTTTGCAAGGAATTGTCGAAAAAAAAGTTCCATTCATCTTCTGGCAAAAGCGTCCAATTACGTCTCCAGACTCCTTCAACGTGTTGGTTCTCTTTCGGGGGAGGAAGTCGTTGAATCCATTCCGAAAAAAATCGCTTCTTCGCATATGCTCCGACGCTTAAACGTGGTAGTAGTTTTTTCGGCGCTAAGGATGAGCATGTGCGGACTGTGGATTTACGACGAAAAAATAAGGTAAGTGTAAGATGTTTCAGTTACGATAAAAATACATCTGCTAGAGAGTTTCGAAAAATATGGAAATAAAAATGTTTCCTCACAACGTAAATGCATACTGACTGCGTATAAATCTGAATCTTAGGAGAGTTGAGCCCATGCTTTTAAAAATATCATAACTAATTTTATTCCGTCATTTATTATGAAATCTTTATCAAAGCTTTTCAAAATAATTCTTAGATTCAATATGTTTAGAAAGTTATGAAGAAATGGTGAAGGAATTCTTGAACGTTATTAACTGAGAACTAAAAGGAGTTAAGCAAGTTAATTTTATTGGGATTATGAGCCGTTTTCAACCAGTCATTTTATGAACTCAGAAAACGAGTTACGAGTTACAACATTGTTACGAGCATATCAGCCTACTTAACACTACACTAAACGTCCGAGCAGATTGCATCAGATTTCATCAATTTCAACTCCAGAAATTTTCAACTGCCTTCATTACATCCAAAATGCGAATTCTTTTCCTCTCGCTACCTCCATCGCCTAGCATTCTCTCCTCTATCAGAATCATCAACATCCCATTTCCTTTCTATATTATCCTGAATCTTCTTTGCTCTCTCCTTTGGATTTCTCCCAAGAATTTACTTTCTTCTAATTCGGCTAGTCTTTCTTGGGTCTTCTTTCCCTCCATTTTATTTACTTTAATTTTCTCCGTACCCTTATTCCAAACGATATTAATCTGCGTGTATCCGTTTTCCCTGCAAACAAGTTTCCAAAAGTTAACAATCTATAATCCATATTAAAGTGTTTACTAATATTTTATTTTCCTCTGTACAACGAAACCCTTCCATTTCACTCTGTAAAGGTATATTTGCATTTGCCTAGCGCAGTTCAGCTCGTATTATTCCTACTACATGTATACGTACTTATGCATGCTTCAGTCTAAAATAGTTCCCAAATTAGTGAATTGCACTAACTGCTCAATTCTATGCCCCCTTCTTTGTATTAAATGTATCCTTCCTATTTCTTCAAAATGCATTGCTTTTGTTTTTTATGATTTATCTCATTCCATTTTCGTCACATTTTTTGAAGTGCATTCAGTTAATGTCTATCGAAATCTAGGTGTTTTTGTTCCCCAAAGGTTTATTTAGAATTAAAAAAACTCTCTACGAGTTGCCACCAATAATAAACTTCCAATTGACCAGCATTCTATCAACATTTATTCAGTAATATCTTGCGCCTGACTATCTACTAAATGTCTCATTTAATAAAATTATATTTAATTTGGCTCAATACGTTCTCCTTAAATGAGTTCCCAGCGGTAAAGTGTGAAACATTTCTTCCTGCAAACTTTAGTCTGACTTTTATTAAGCTGCAACTGGAAGTTAATTTCCATTAATCTACGTGCACATTGATGAAAATCAAGAATAAATACTTGCTAATTAACCAAAATAACATTTTGTTGGAAATAATGGCGCAGAAAATGTGAAAGCATGAGAGAGAGGAGACTGAGATACAAGTATGTTTAAGACAGTGATGTTAATTCCTTATATGTACGTATCGGCGAAATTGTCTAGAGTGTACCAGAAAATAACTTACTTTACGCACTTCACTAGGAAATATTTTATGTAAAAAGAGACACTAGAATTCATATATTCAAAACTTTCAATTTTTACTCGTTAACTTTTCACATATCCCTTAAATTAAAATTGCAAGTTTACCTTAATTGCTATTTTGTGTACGCATACTTCATGTTGATATAGAAGTGGCGTATTCATTGAGACTCTTATTATATTGTTAACATAAATTATTAATCAGAAGACGAAAAAACAGAGAAATGACATTTTTATCATTTAGAAAATTATCAGTAATACTTTGGAAGTTTTCGTAAATTTCTGAAGTTTTCAGGAAAAAATTCACCAAAACCATACAGAATAGGACTAGTTTTTATGCATTTCAAAATATTTCATTAATCACTATTACTCCATCTTTTCGGAGCCATATTCAACGTTATCTCAATGTTTTCGAGACTGTAGTAGAGTGAGCAACCCACTTTAAATATCTTCCCAAATTTAACTTATGAGCACTTTTTTCAATTCTCTTAATGATTTATCGAATATTCTTTTATTGGACCGCCTTATGTTTTTAATTTTTTCTCAGAGTATTATTTTATCGCTTAAGTAAAGCATGTAGGCTTGAATAGAGAATAAATTACCTTTTCTCGATACTTTTAAAAACTAAAAAACGCTGACCTATTACATGACAATCTCTTTTTTTTTGGTTTGAAAACAATGAATTACAGATTATTTTTGTGAAAAAGTGAATAACACCTCCCTAATCTCGATTTACTGTCATGTTATCAATCATTTATCATAGTGAAATAAAACATGAATTATGGTTTGAAAAATATGCAGGGTGTGCGATAATTTTCAAACAAAACATAATACCAGCCCCGGGGTCTCATCTACCCCCACAAGATCACTGCCTAAATGCACATCAAGGGCAATACGAAATGCTTGCCTTCATAGTTCAATGATCTTAAAAATATTACCAATTTTTGAGGTTAAGGTCTTCTTACTTCGTTTCTATATTTTCCGTAGGTTCTTTCATTCAAACGCTTTTCTGTAGAATTTTCAAGACAATCTTCAGAGTTCCGAGGTATTTTATCATTCTATTAAATTTCCATCGTCTCTAATTTTGTTTTTTCTTCTTCTCCTGTCCACATCGCTAAATAAACTTCCCATCTTTACCTCTTTTCTTCATCTCCGTGTATTTCACTTGTCATTACAAATTGGAATGTGACCCTAAAAACAATCTTATCAGCATAATCAACTTTCTTGTTAATTTTTACTAGATTTTATATTTTGGAGTGTTTCATCTAAGTTATTTCATGGCCGAGGTCACCAGGGTGAATTGAATAGCACTCATCTACTGGTAATTTATGGCCCTCGCGCACAAGCCAGTTAAATGTTCAGAAATACTGACCTGGAGTAACCCATTAACATTTTAACACGCTTTTATGAGCTCAACAGATACATCGGTGAGTAGAGCTAAGCCTAAGAGAGAGTGCAGCTTTAATACATTCAATAACTCAATTACTCTTGATGCAGTCAAACAATAATCATGATAATTCAATCCAAACACTTAATCGACACCTTGCTATGTTTAACTCTTATATCTTCAGATATTTTTTTATATTTGTTCTTCCTTTCATTGAAACACTCCTTAGGTAATTTTACATTTAAACGTGTTGTGGGATTGGTTACCACGTTTCTTAGGTTCTTTAGTAATCACACTTTCCTCGTGCTTCACTACCTTTTCTTATTCATGCTTTAGTATGAATAGCTTCCGATTACTTCTACTGTGGCTTCAACGAATTTCATGTGTGTTCCTTTGCATGGAATGTATTCGTCGTGCTTATTTCTCTAGGGCACTTCACTGATTTTTGTATTTCTTCAGCATTCTCCCATTGACCTTCAATCGTTTTTCTTTAAATTTGAAATCTTCTTTCGTCGTGAAGCCTTCGTTCAGTTTTCACTTCTTTTTTTAACCTTTTAAAGTTACTCTTCCACCATTACGATATCAATAGTGATCACGAACAGAGTTTAAATGATTCAACTTGCTCCCGAATATTAATCTCCTTTGGAAACAATTAATAGATTAGCTTTTTCTTCTCTCGAGGAATTTTCAGGCCGAAAAATCTCCCACAGAAATGTTAAATTTCACTCAATGAGTACTTGGAACAGAGCCCAATGTATTTACAGTATTATCTTCCATTAAGCCGTTTTCCTTGCCTACTGAAAAAAAGTTAAACTGTGGATTCTGAATGAAGGAAGGGATTTCCGACGAAGCCAAGTGCACTCAAATAGAAGACCCTCTGGCGAAATATGCATCGATTCACCTTCAATTCCCAACGAATTGGCATCGCTAATCAGCGCAAAGAGAAGGGAAGAGAAATTTCTTCCAGGTGTATGAAGGTGTCACGAACTCGCCCGAAAAATTTTGTTGGCAGAAGTTGGGTATTGATTCTGGCACCGATGAGACAATGGGTAAAGAGGAGGGGGAGATAAAAAACACACACTCGTGGAGAAGCAAATTGCATCGAGCAGATGCGTGCGGTAAGAGAGGGGATTTGAAGGGGACGGAGGGTGGCAGCGGGTGGCATGTGTTTGTGTCTGAAGGGGCTGAATGGAAGGGACTCATGATTTGACGCCGCACCCCCCTCCCTTTCAATCCCTTCATTCCCTCCCTCTCCCACACGCTCGGCAAACCTTATGCAGGCACTCGGATCCCTCCCTATTCGTATCGCCCTCCCCATTTTCAATCTCCTCCCACCTTACCTCGTCTCCCTCATCACCAGCGTCTTCGACACACTTCCAATCCAGCCATCCCCCCTCCTGGATCTCTCGGTATTGTAACCCTCCCGCCCCGGAACCAAATCCTATAGTCCCCTAAGGGATTCATTCTGCGGCCCTAAACTAATAATATCGTCAGCCTCTCTTTATTTTCCCTACCTATTTTCTTTCTTTTTCACCTTTCTCATTTCCCCTTACGAGTCGCTTCTTCGGTACTCCTCTTTCTCTCTTAATATCGTCAGCCTCTCTTTATTTTCCCTACCTATTTTCTTTCTTTTTCACCTTTCTCATTTCCCCTTACGAGTCTCTTCTTCGGTACTCCTCTTTCTCTCCGTTTTCCGTACGGTGTTTTTGCATGCCGTGAGCACGAGTAGTGTGGCTCGTGTTCGTGCGTCTCATTTGAATGAATAAGTGCCTGAGTCGCGACTTACTTTATTGTCTTTTTAAACTCTTCTTCCTTCCTGCGCAATAATAACTACAAATTTACAATGCGTTTCCCGAGTTATTTTTATAACTGCGCTTCTTATATATTCAATGTGTTTCATTCGTTGTTTTTTTTAATATTGGTGCATGGTTTTATATTTTTTTGAATCCCTAACATATACTTTAAAAAAATGGCTTGCTATGACTCGAAAAATGCTCGATCCCTCCTGGAGAGTTGAACCTGCTTCTTTGTTGAACACGTGGCACAAAATATTTTCCGAGTGCCTCCGAGGGTGCATTATTTTCCGGGGCCCTCCCAGTGTCACATTCTACCCATGCACATATCCGCCAACGAACTAAGCCCCCTTCAACAAACTCTAACGTTACCTTATCGCATTCCCCTTTTAGGTCTCTCTCCTGACGTCTCGTGTTCAAGCATTCTTCAATCTTTCATTTCCTCCCTCCCCCAGGTTCTCTCGTTCTCTCTCAACGTTTTCTCTCTCCCCGAGACTCTTCTTTTTCCCTTCATCCTTCCTCTCCTTCATTCTTCTTCCTTTTCATCTTTCGGGGGGGACGAGATGGGGAAAGGGTGCCGGGAAAGGAAAAGCTTTAAGGCTTCCGATGAGACTTTACTTCCCACCCCTCCCGCCCACTTTACTAAGGGTGCAACTCGGGTGAGGATTTTGTCGATGGGAGAGGATGGGGGGTTCGCATTGGCACACGTGGATCGCATGGAGGCGGGGAGTACGAGGGACGGCGGGGTATGGATGAGAGACGCGCAGGCGGAAGTGGGATTGGGTGCCGTGGGGTGTGGGCGTGCGGACACCTGCATCCCAACCCAACCCCCCACCCCCCTCCGAATGTGCTAGGCCCTTCCACAAACTCAACGCAGGCACACGCACACAATGAATGAATAGAGAGAACGAGCTAATGGTTGCCCTTTTGCTATATTTTCCGGCGTCTACACCACTATTCCACCCTCCTCGGGAGCGGGGGTGGGGAGGACAGTTCGGTTGGTCGCGTGTGTGCCCGCGCATGCCAGAGAGTGGTTTTTCGGATGGCGAGGCACACTCGTCTCGGTTGCCCCCGCTCGACGCCGACTCGTGCGGGTGACCTCTCCACTGCTGCGTCAGTGGGGCGGGGAATGGTAGATCGTTCTTCAACCTTACCTGCACGCGCCCTTCCCCCCCTCCCCCAGAATGGTGGGTTGGGGGAATTTGGCGGGGGCGTGGAGAGAGCTGGGTGGGAGAGTTAGGAGATGTGGGACGACTTATGTGTGGGCGGGAATGCAATGAGGGGATGGGTAATGGAAAAGGGATTACCAAGCCAGAAGCCCCGTGCGTTTAGGTTGTTGCAGTTAAAAAACGCTCGCAGCCCTTCGTGGTGAATATCTGCGTCCATTCATGCTTCTCTTGTTACAGCTCAAGTGAAATCTTACATTTTTTTAGTAGCCGCCAGAGGGTTGCTCGACAAAATAGCTGATTTTTCAAAATCATTAATATAATTAAGACATTATTCATGATTTACGGCTTCTCTCGTTCTAATACATTTGAAGCTTGCGTTTTCCCACTTATAAGTGAAAAGCCATCTTCCAAAATGTCCAGTCACCTTGAGTTTCCTGACTAAACTGTAATTCATCAAGTTGCTTTATTTTATTAGTTGATCAAATGCTGCTCGAGTATAAATTCTACCCTCAGTAAACTCATGAATGAATGTTCGATAAACCTGAGATTATTATTTGTGGATTGTGGACTTTTCCATCATTCATGTGCCGCAGTGAGTCTCATTAATGGTCCCAAACTCAACATAACTTTCTTCTTTCGGGAGGTTACTTTCCGCACTCCGTTAATCATCGATCGACAACTAAAGATAGAATAAGACTATGGTGTAATATTATAGAAACCTGTGTCTACTATAACACACCTTTAATTGAACAAGAGCAAGTAATGTGAGCAAGATAGAAAACAATACTCTCAACTTTTGAAGCTGGAGTATTTTCTCACGTGTCTATCGACATGTGGATGTCACACACCATCGGAATTTGACGGAAGCCGTTGCTTTTTATCATTATATCAAACCCCATAACATCCGTCGAGCAAAAATAGAATGATGTTCTTAGGCAATCAACGAATAACAAACTTTCCTCAATCCAATTGTAGCAGGAACTGGGACACAAAAGTCGTGGAAATATTTTGCTCTGAAGCCATCTAAAGCATAAGTAACGAGTGAGTGCAAAAAGAAGAAACTGAGGTATTGACACCAGCCTGTATGTTCATGATGGAAAAACGTGCCATGTTGTTGTTGTCTAGTCCGTTGCGCTGTGAAACTTTTCTCATCCAATTTATTCAGACCCATTCTCTTAACCCCATTTTGAGGAGAGTGGGCACTCATTCAACTGCACACATTGTGAGCGGTTGGGGGATTTAGAATATGCCAGCCTCCCGGAAGTTGTGTAGTGTGCATCTAAGGCCGTTCCTACTCACGGACCCACCCAGTTTTCGCATTCTCTCGCTTCGCCGCCTCCCCGCTCTCGTACGATACTCCCACAGAGAATCAGAAGGGACAGTGTTTTGATGGGAACCCAAGGGAGACGTAATCGGAATGGAGGCAATTGGCTTCTACGGCTCCCACCTCTGGTTGGTTGAAGGGTCGAGTGGGCACTGAGTCGAATCCCCAGGAATTCTCATTTGCATCGCCCAACACAGGCTCTCGATGATGGCCAGACCTCTTAGAATCTCCACGACGTTCGGAAGTTCGATCGCAAGCTTTAATAAGCAGTTAATGGTCCACTACTTCCCAAGCAAATCCAGAAATCTGACGTTCTTCAAGAATGCAGTTGGTTGTAATTTTCAGCGGAAATGTAATTGTAAAAAGTGAGCAATTGCTACGGGAAGTCTTTAGATTATCTTAGTTATAATGGTATTAATATTTTTATTCCATTTTATACTTAAATTGCATTTTATTGAATCCCTTCTGGCTCAGTGTGCACCTTATTCCGCGTACAGATATTTTTCCGGGACTAATTCACGCCAACAAAGATATATGAATTCCAAGGTTGTACGTATGACGCAAATTTTCCACATGTTTAATAATTGTACGCTAAGAATCTAATATTAGCATAGTATTATTTATGATCACCATTAATATGGCTATTTGGGCTTCTCGCTTTTGATGGCCGTCTAAATTAAAATAAAGCTTCACTATTGATTGTAGTAGGACATTTTGAAGTTTCCATATTTGGCGAAAGAAGAATTCCAACCGAGTCTTTTTTTGAATACCCTAAGTTTCGGAGGATGTACAACACAGCATTCACATTTGACTCCATTTTTATTATTATTATTATTTCCACTTCAATGAGGCCAATTATTATTGCTATCCATATTATTATTTTAATTTTATTTGCCCGGTCGCATTCCTCACTATTCCTCCACCACGATTACCCTTCACCCCCGTTGTGCAACAACGCCTAATCTCTTCATCATATTATGTCCTTCCCAACCCCTCTCCGAATCCAGGTATGCAACGCCATAATCCTAATTTAGCGGGCCGTATTTATTCTTCCTGTCTCACACATGGTGCGGTTTTCACATCATGACGTCCGTTATGCACGATAACTTTAACAATGGTGACCCGTGCGTGACGAGGAGAAACTCACTCGACCACCGCCACCTGGCGGCTAAATTCAAAGGAATCACTCGAGTTGAATGGGTGGTGTGCACGGAGGCAATGGCGTCGGGACGAAAACTTTGTTCTCGCGACACATTCTGTGGCATTGCGTGCGTGTGTATCTCCACATCCGTCATAAAGAGTACATTTTCAAAGAAACACGCCGTCGCTTTTTGTGCCCGTCTTCTACATCATTCATCACATTTTTACAAGCACCGTTAGTAACCAGTCGGTGAGTGATAACTGGAAAGCTTGGCTAGAAAAGTCAAAGAGTGTGTTTATCTTTGCGAAACATCACAGAAACCCTAGGAATAGAATCTTTTTTTTTACATTTTCAAATTTTAGTGCGGAAGCTCAATTTACAGAGGGACAAAAAACGTATTTTTCTTCCATCCTTGCTGTCCAAAATAGAAACAAAAGATCGTTTTTTTCACCAAGTCTTTGATAAGACGTTCATAGGTGGGACTTAATACTTCAATTGACATAAATGTAAATGAGGTGTAAGGAATTATTAATGATTATTTCTGTAGTTTTTAAGCATGGCACTTGGACATCCGACATGATGATTGGTATAATAAAAAAATCGACTTGATGAATAATATAATAATGAACTCAAAGCAGTGAATGCTTTGCGTTTATGGCTATATTATATTTACTTCATTGTAAAGTGTCAAATTTATAAAATGAAGATTTATTATTGTCTGTCAAAGTAAAAGTGTTGAGCAAATTAAACCCCTAATTCTCTAATCACTGAAATACTGCCAACTGAATAGCAAAAATCTTACACTTTCTGGTGTGTGACCACCAACCTAAATAATATTTTAAAAACATGACTCCTACCTCCTTAATGAACATTGCTGAGTATATTCACTTCATTTTACACTTGTTTTCCTGGAGTCAAAATATCTCGAACCTCTTCTCTACGCGTATTCTTGTCCCGTCTTCGTCATTCAACGAACTACATCATACTTATGTTTTCTCCGTGTACATTCACACGACCTTTTATATTTTCCTTGGTTTCATTTGTTATCCTCCCGATGTACGTATTCGTAAGTATCGAAGTTAATAAAGAACACCAATACCATACTAATCGGGTTCTCTTTCTCTTTCTTTCTCAAATAATAAATCACCCTACCCTCTGCTGCATTGCCTGTAACAGATCTGTTTCGTTTTACAGTTCAGCCCCTATGATAGACAAGAAGGAATACATAGCTTAAAAATTGTTTACAATAAAATATTAATGGCAAAGTAGGCTACACAATGCGCAATAAAGTTCATATATTTGATCTAAACCTAGCTGCATTCATATATATTTAAAATATTATGGGAAGCATCAACTCAAACCGCACTCTTAAAAAATGGGAAAATAATATGGTGAGGGAAATTAGACAGGAAAAAAATGAATAAATGAAATTAAATAAATGGAAATTAAAAAAACAATTAAATAAATAAATAAAAATAAAATGACATAGGGGGTTAGAAGAGAAAACGATTTTACCAAAATATGATCACAAAAAACGCTCTGGCTAAGTTGTACTCGATAACATTGACCCTAACCCTCATCAAGTACTCACCAGACAGGGCTTGCGAGAGAATTATCTCTGCGCCAGCGGCCCGCCAATTGCACGTAATAAAATAAATGCATAAAAAATCAGACACTCTCTACCTTGGATATAATATTTCGCATTGATCCTTGCTAGTCTCAACCACTCCAACCCAGTCAGGGCTTGCAAGAGACTTCTCTCTGCGCCAGCGACCCACCAATGGCACGTTAAAAAAATTAATGCAATCTAAATACGCACTCTCAAGCTTGAATATACTCAATAGCATTGATCCTTACTAGTCCCAAGTACTCCCATATACAGGACTTGAGAGGTTTCCCGCTGGGTCAGTGGCCCGCCAATCACTCACTTGCTTGGACTTAATCCTTGCAAAACTCACTCAGACAGGTATACCGTGGAATCTTTTCCGACATTAGTCCTGTGACTCGTACTTTGGGAAAGGTAAAAAGGATGTGTCAAGAAGCTGAGACAGTGTTTCGATTGTCAGGCTGCCCTCAATCATCCTTCTCTGAAGGGGACTGTGGAGTACACCCAAGCTAGAGAGTGCGTGATTAATTTGCATTTATTTTATTTTATTACGTGCAATTGGTGGGCCGCTGGCGCAGACAGAAGTCTCTCGCAAGCCCTGAGTGGGTGAGGGTGCTTGAGACTAGCAAAGGTCAATGCTATATAGTATATCCAAGGTAGAGAGTGCCTGATTTTTTTAAATTTACTTTATTTCGTGTGATTGGCGGGTCGCTGGCGCAGAGGTAATTCTCTCGCAAGCCCTTTCTGGTGAGAGCTTAAAAAGGGCGAGGGTCAATGCTATCGAGTACACCTTAGCCAGAGCGTTTTTTGTGGTCATATTTTTGTAAAATACTTTTCTGTTCTAACTCTCCTACATCATTTTATTTTACTCTATTATATTTATTTATTTTTTATTTATTTAATTTTTATATTTTTTCCACTCTAATTTCTCTCGCCATATCCTTTGCCCATACATACATACATATATATATATATATATATATATATATATATATATATATATATATATATATATATATATATATATATATATATATATGTATAAGTATATATATATAAGTATAAATATATATACTTAGCATTGTAAACTGGTTATTTTTAAAGATAAAAATATTTAAAAACAGATACAATAGAAATTTTTAAAAATGTTATCAACGTTTTACTATCAGAAAAGAAAATGCTTTGTTATTCTACGTATATATGGGGGAAAACAAAGTATTTTCTTTTCAAATATGAAAGGCTTCTACAAGGTGACGCCTCAAACCATTCTATTCACTTTTCATTATATATGGATTCGAAAGTGACACAATTGGTTGGTCATTCGCTCTCAAATAATTGCATATTCAGTTTTATTTTTCCACAGTAGTTCTGATATGTAAAGCATCACTGTCCAGGCAGCGTTTCCAAAAGCTTTTTCTCTATCCATAATGGCTGATTGTTCTTATTTTATTCTTTTTTCTATGGTAAAAGTGGCTCTTCTTTTTCTCTGTATTATATATCTCCAAACTGGTTCTACTTAAATAAAATTCTACTTTTCCCTCCATTCTTTTGTGAATGGTCGCGTTCATAATTTCCGATTTCCGGTATAAAACGCAGTAATTTTTCAGAAATTTCCACATTTACCAGCGCTCTTCATGGTTAATGAAATTTCAACTATATTTTTTTTCTTTCCTGCAAAAACATTTGCTTAAAGGTTTTGAACACGATTTCAACGCCGCTACATTATCACGACAAACTGTCTCTTTAATGATAAGTTAGCTTAGAATTCACAAAAATTATGATGAGAAAAAGAATTAAGTGAGTATTTTTCATTAAGTATTATCAGCCCTCACAAAGTTAATCCTTCTACTTGCTGTTGTAGTTTTCTCACCTCCATGTTTGATAAGAAATATTTTACTATTAACAGTTAATTTTTTTAATGCAAAACCCTGTAATAGATGTAGTTCAATTTCGTAAACGGAATCCTTTAAGGCCACACACAATATACCAAATATGGGATTATATAATTTCTGGTGGAGCTTCAAGAGTTCCTTTTAAAGGAGTTTTTGATATTTCTCGCTTTTGATACTCCTTCTGACTATAGGTTTATCATGAACTGCTATTAAACATCGCATCATTCCTTGTTCCTTGGATGTTTTATCATTATCAGCCCATTTGTCTGAAATATTCAGTCATTTGTCATGCTAGCAGTCGTTTGTACTACTATCATTGGTAGTTGTAACAGATCAGACATCTGAAAGAAGCAATGTCATAATGAAAATGTAAGCATCCTCGTATAGAGCATATAATTTAATTTTTAATCGTCTTACATTCTTTCTCATCTACTAATAATCAGGCGAGTGCCGTAGTCTGAAAATGTTCTCAATACTTAGTCGAGTTGAGGAACAAGTCAATTTATCAAAGTCTTACTCAGTAAAGCTTTATCAGCGACATTGTATATTGATATAATTCAATAAAGCATACAGGGTTTATGAAAGTTAAACATAATGACTCCACCGCATGATAAAATATGATGTATTTATTATTTAACTTCGCATTTTAATTTGGAATTTACAGTATTAGATCATGAATTTCGAATTATCAAGGAGTTTAATAGAATCAAAACATTTGAGGTGTTTTTTTTCACTATTCGATTTGCTAGCTGGTATTTTTAGCCTGCGCGTCACAAATTCCATACCATGCCTAGCGAGCTTCGAAGCACATTTGTCTCGACTAAAATAATATTTTCGCAATACGACCGGGACGTGAGGTATAGAAGCTATTCGCAGAATACGTGATCGTGGAAGTTTGATGTTCTACCCTTAATACGAGTTGATCTTCAACAAAATGTCCTCTGGTTTTTGCTCTGTGGTCTGACCATTATAAAAATATTTATTCCACTTTACTCGAAAAAAGTGTTAAACCCGGAATCAGCCTTATAGGGTTCACAGCTGTTCATGTGTTCGAAAAATTCTTTATTGGTCGCATTCGGATTTTTCAAATATTACTTGAAAGGATACTGGAAAAAATGAACGTTTTGGCTTAAGAATATGAAGAACCTAATGCTACTGACCAGTCAGACTAATGATATTAGACAAGTTCTTTTCATGCAATGCAGGAAGATAAGTATTAACTCGTTTGCAAGCTAAATTTCTACAATCAGAAATAGACATTTTGTTATTTGTCCGTAAAATATGGAAGCTTTTTATTGAGAGTAAAAACGAAACTTGTTAGGATACAGGGAGACCATGGGGCAATTTAAACTTGAGGTAGCGTAAAAATTTTATGTAATCATTTTAACATTGCGAAAATTTATTTCTGTCATTATACATGATTACTTTTTCTAGATGATTTCTTTAGATGTACATTAATCAAGCAAGTATAGTATTCTAAGAATTTATTCTTCTGGATACTTAAATTACTTTTTATGGTAGCAAATTTCAGGCGGATAATAATTAAAGGCTAGAGCAAAATACATCAATCCATAAATGAGTAAATGAGACTATTTAATGGTTGATAGCTCATTTCCTTCATTCTAAAAATACGCCGTTGTTTTTCCCAGAATAAAGAGTATTTTTAGGTGCGATGGTATTATCCCAGTGGGTTTCATCATACTGGCAGATTTTCGTGTAGGAATGTTTAATATACATAAATATATTTTTATATATAATTTTAATATATGTAAAATAATTTAATTTTTTAGTTTAATAAATATTTTATAAAAAATATATTTTTTGTTTATATATAATTATATTTATTCTTCGATCTTCTTCCTTCCATTTAGATTGAATTGATAGTACTAATAATGAATTGTTGTTGGGCGACTGGAAATGGATTGTGAGTCAGTGTTTCAAATAGCAATATCCATTTCATAATAAATTCATGCCCGATTTAATACAAGTCTTAAATATTCAGGGCTGTTTTCAAGGAGGCTATTTTTAGTTGATATAATTTTATCGAAATTAAGAATGCGAAATTTTGCTTTCATTTTACTGAACCGAGCACCTCTGTGGCGTGACGCACGAGAGTCCGCTGAAAAATTGCTGGATAACATCGCATATCCTTAATCTTGAATCCGGCTCTAATTAGAAAATTCCCCAATGTTCCCCGAAATCGGTCGTTTTTTCTCAATTAATAATGGCAGCAAATGCACGCGAGCTTCTTTCACGCCCTTCCCTCTCTTCACCTCTCTCCCGCCTTCTCCCTTCACCCCCTCCTGGTCCTTAAACCCATCGCCGGGGGCGCGGAGAGCTGAGAGCCCCGTCGCTTCTCGGAGTGTTGGGAAATAAAGCGAAACATTTGGTTTCGTTCAGCCGTCCGTAAATTGCCTCCGCGGCACCGCTCACGAATCACGGCCCGAATCAGGGTGTAGGGTGGGGGAGAGAGGGGAAGGTAATGAGGAAAAAATGACTCCCCCGATGGGAACACTGCTATTGACCGACATCTTTCATCGCAATGGGGCACTTGTAAATGTGGGATGGGAGACGCGAGCAGCTCATTTGCAGGAAGAGAAAGGAGGCGAAAATGAAATGAAAAAAAAAACAGAGAAGAGCTCGTCTGAGGGCCATCATCATCATTGCAGTGCGCTCGTTTGAACGGAAGCGAGAATGAGCGACGTCGAATGCACGCGTGGGATGCCGGGTTGGGGGAGAGGAGAGGTCGGGGAGGAGCGAAGGGGAATGAGAGCGCACCCCCGCAGTCGCTGTAAACCACGGCCGTAAATCTTGCGTGATATATAGTATGCATACGTTTTTTTCTATATTTATTTTTCCTTTTCATTTTTATATAACTTTTTGCACAGTCATCCTCCGCTATTCCGTTGCTCCATCTGCGGCCATATCCGTGTACACGCCCCACTCCTCAAACGGAGACGGAGAAACTTTTTAATAATGTGCGCACCGCGAAGAGCGATTCATTGAATAGTCGAGAGCGATAATAAAGCGTCGTCGCGGGCTCGTCGTCCCAGCTTCGGATAGAGAAATGAAAAAAAATCCGTGGCTATTACCATTGCACGGGTAGTGTGGGGGCAGGAGAGAGGGGGGGAGGGAGGGACAGGGTAGGGGAGGGCGGAGTAAATCGGCGAGTGTGTTCTGCCCGTCGGATGTTGGTCGAAGCCGTAAAAGTGCGCCTCCGAAGTTGTTGTAAAAAAATACGATAAGAGGGAGGGAGAGAAAGGAGTGTGATGGGATGGGGAGGGAGGGGTGGTTTGGGGGAGGAGGAGCGTACGCCGGAGAGTGGGGAGTGGCGCGGGAGAAGAATAGCGGGGAATAGATAGGGGAAGACGAGCGCGGGATTTATGGCCCGCGTTATCTATCCGTGTTGTGCGACGCCAACTGCGTTGTTTCTTACGCATTATTATCCATGTTCCATACCGTACCGAGCGTCACGTTTGCGTATCCTTTGTCGCCACGCGTGCAAACACCGGAGTTGAGAAATATGGTGGTGGCACTAACGAAGGCTGGTGTATTAGTGAATGTGATGCGAAATGTAGAGGCTCGAGGATGGCTAAAAAGAAAATATTGGATTGCCAATGAAGGTTATCTTATTTAACATGAATACGGCACGGTGATTAGTAATAATCATTAAGTTCCATTTCTATACTAAGGGAATTCGCCTGGTCCAAACAACTTCGTGAACATTTCACATTGATGTTTTGATGCAATTATCTTACTTAAATTGAAGCATCATAGACGGATGAGTACCCTTTGTTTAAGTGATAAACGTTGTGTGTTACAATTCTTAAAATAATGCAAAATTTTGATAAATAACAAACCGGAGTGATGTGAAATTGAGATGTTTGCTAATACCTTCTTATATTTCCAGCATAATTCTAATTTATAATTTAAATGTTATTAGAGGGAAATTGCTTTCATTAGCTGAAATTATTATAAATCACCCAACGCTCAATGCAAAATAATACCATTTTCTTAATTGAATGATCGATGTATTCCTCCATTGATCATTTAAAAGTGAATTTTCTACCTTTAAGAAACCCCTTTTCGAGTTATTAATACGCTACAAAAGGTGCCAGATTATGTTCAATTGCTCGAGATGTGGTCAAGAAATACAATGAAATTATAATATCAGTTGATGCATTTGTGTATACGAGGTATCACTTGGTATTTCTGGTGATCTCATTACCGAACGAGAAAACTGCCTGCTTGACGAATCTTATGCTTTAAATTTCCAGCCTGTTATTCCATGTTGATGAAAAACTATGAAAAGTCAAAAAAAATAACATAAGAAATCAAAGATATTGAAAAAGATAAATGTTCTCAGAATAGTCAAATTCAACAGTTTATTCTCCATATTATATGGTAGATATTTAAGATCAAATCTCTTGAAAATAGTAAAGTCAGATGAAAAAACGAGGAACAACAAGGTTAGCTTAAAAGGAAAAATAGTCTGATGGCAAAAACACACCTTTTAAAACCAGGTCTGTTTTTGCCGTGCACAAGGATTGGTCGATTGCCAAGCTCCTCCTGTTACATCAAGGGTCCAGCGGTAGAACGTTTTCTAGTTTGCTTCTACGACTAGCTTGCAATCGAAAAAAGTATTGTGGCACCTGATTTAATTTTTTGAAATCTCATTGTATAAATATTACATGAGTACAATTAATGATATTTGTAGGAATTTTGAGTGGCCTTGACGAACGACAACAATTAATTGAGATACGTAAATATTCGGACTAATCGCCTGATATATCCCATTTTCAGTATAAACCCTCATTACATGTTGCAATAAATCGTGTTCATATAAAGCAGACCAGTAACGGCTGCCGTAATTCCGTATCAACGTTGATTTTTCGAGCAAAGAAGCTGAATTATGTGACCATGCGTTTCTCATCCGTGAGAGGACGTTTGTAATCTCTACGCTTGTTACACATGTGAGCATTTACGTTCGTGGCTCCGTGATGTTTATTATGATGTCTTCGGAAAACTCTAAATTCTGTCCACTCGCAGCTCTTCGAATTTTCTTGCACAAACAGTTATTTGAGATTGTGAATCTTAACTCGACTCTTACATATCTAACATCTGAATCCTTATTTTTGTTCTATATTACCCTAAAGTTTTCTGGAAATACTACTTTTATATTTAACGCCTGAATATCTGAAAAACAAAAGAGCAGGTCGTTATATCGTATATAATTTTCAAGTCAGTTTTATATAATATCGCGCGTGCCTTGTTGTTATAACTAGCTCATTATTTGCTTGAAAATTCATCTTCTCTCTTTTATTTATAATTTACGATGAAGTGTCTTTGTCGTCGTGTTTTGTTTCGATATCTTTGTTCCGAAAGGACGCAAATAAGATTAGTGCTTAATTTGAAATGCGGTCATTTTATTCATCGCAGAACCGCCAAAAAGAACCTACCAAAAAGTGTTCGTGAACTCCGGTTATCCCGCTTAGCCAAGGGCAGTGCAACGACTAGGAGGAAGGGAAATGTAGTCAAGTGGAATCGCCTTTAAAATTTGATTCCTTGTTTTCTTTCCGCAGCCGCCTGCTCCATGAAACAGTGAAAAACAAGGGGCGTCTTCTCCAGGACTAACTGCGAAAACGACCATTTAGTGGCGGAACTCTCTTCCATTAGACCACGTTCACTTAAGGGATCCGACGCCGTGGTCTCTCTTAAAAGAGCCTCAAAGCGAGCGGAGGGTCCGGGGTAAGGGAGTGGGAGGATTATATTTTAGGGAAAAGGGGGACGGCAAGTGCTACTAGCGCTTAACTTTGGTCTAACGCGGAAGGGATAGAGGAACAGGGGAGAGTGAAGGGGGAAACTTTGACACGTCGAGTGGGAGCTAGCAGGACAGAATGGGGAAGGGCAGGGGAAGCGAAAAATGTGAAGGCAATGGAGTGGATTTTTATTATTAGAGTTTTTATTCGTACGCACCGTGTTCTCTTCTAATAGAAAAAATGAAGAAATACACTGTTAAATAATATTTCCTCATTTTGTTCAAATGTTCAAGTCTAAAATTATTGATACAAATTCTGATAGTTATGTACTTAACCATAAAACTATTTTTACTAGATATTTGTGTAGTATTAAAATGAAATTATTGACTTTGTAATTCCACACACTGGGAGTGAAAAGTTACGTGGTAGACAACAAATTTGTGTAGTGGTTCATCTCCTGAATTATTCTCATTACCCCAAGGGTACTTGGTAGAAATGGCTCAAATATTGTACTAGTACACAAATTATTAGTTAGTTTCGTTAAATTGAGAATCAGTAATGAACCTAAAGAGTTATTTAGCTCTTATTGTAGACAAGTTTAAAAAATATGCGGTGATCAACTCTAATTATTAAGTCTAATTTTAACTCTAATTGTTATTAGAGCTAAACATAATATTATTTTTATTATTATTAATCTCGTTTGACTAGCAATTAGTCGTGTCAGAGAGGGCTCTATGAATATTTCGAACGCCTATTGCACATATATTTTCTGGTGTTGTAAACTGTCATTTACGATATATTGTTGGTTTAAAAAGTACTTACGTAATTAATGTGCTTGTTTATCAACATGCAAATATGAGAGATTTCCAGGATGGTTTCTAAGTGTGTAACTAATGTATATACAACAAACCCTGACATCTATGCCTTTCCTTACATCCTACATCATAAGGACCGGAGGTACACTAATTACACATCTGTCAGAACTCCATCATTTCATCTCGTTCTCTCTCTCTTTGGGATTGTCACAATCCAGCAGCACCCAGAATAAAAAACAGAAATAGTTGCTCTCGATTGCATAAAATAAACCACATCTTTATTCAATGTTCAATTCTTGAATACTTACCTACGTACGGATACAGCTAAACTACTTGATTTGTGGGAACATACAGCATGAGATCCCTTGTAACTGCTCTTCACGCACTGGCAGGGGTGGTTTGACATTCAAACTGCCAAGAATTTATAATATCATTATTTTTTGCGGTTTGGCATGTTACGCTCTTTCATTTCATAATTCTCATTCTTAGGAAAATGCATTTAGTTATCGAATTTAAGGATTGGCTACAGATAAAAAATATAAATTGTATGAATGGTGGGAGTAAAAATTATGGTGAAATTTCTTCTTAGATTGTAAAGGATATCGCTATACGCCTTTTATTTGACAATGAAAAACTTCCTCAAAGAAATACCTAAACATGTGCGCATAGCAGGAGTAAGAATCTCATTATAGCTAAAAATATTATGATGAAATAATGAAGGATGGAAATAAAAATATAAATAAAATATATTTACGCCTGAAAACATTCTCAGTACGTATAGTCATTAATGATGTAAAATAATTTCACCAGTCGATTATTCTTCCTTCTACATAGTTGGCAGATTTGCATATCTGTCTTCGTCTCGCCACCTTTCATAGCTGTTCAACGATCTATGTTTTGGTCTTTGTGTATCTCTTTTTCCCTCCAGTATCTTATCTCATCCTACTTTTCCTATCCGTGGGAATTATGTAATCATTCGATTCGCGCTTTCTTTTTTTAAGGTCACCTCATCAATGTATTATAATTTGCATGTTTTTTTATGTTCTAATTCCGTTTTCTCTCCAGTAATGTTTTACCCGTGATTTTCCATAGCACTCTCATCTGACTAGTCTCTATTAGTCTTCATGTTCTCGTCGTATCTGGCCAATTATCCATCTTATTGGTCACTACTGATATTTTAAAGGATTTAGACTAGCTATATTAACCCCTTTATGTTTATTCTTCCATATGGAGCCGTTCAAGTATCCAGCTATCCCTAAGGCTCTTGTTGCTTATTGCATTGCATCTGATTTCACACCACAATATTCAGACTGCTATGCCAAGTTTATAAAATAATTTTCCCTGCTGTACAATATTTTCGTCCACAACGAAATTGCATCTAATAGGTGTTTTAACCGTTTTCATGCATTTTATCTCTTCGGCAGGTGTCGTAATTTTCAGTGATTTTCCTAAGTAAATGAACCTATGAAGCAACCTCTAGAGGCCTTCTTCGTTTCCTGCCACTAGTACAGAGTCGTAGGCATTCCATAGGATTGTGAAGTCGCGGTTTTCTACTTATACGCACTTGCTTTATCATTTTGTCCATTATGATGTTGGAAAGAAGGATTACTGCCGGTTTTCTCTTTCTTCTGAGATTATGTTGGTTAGCTCTCCATTGATTTTTGCTGTACTTTATTGGAAGTGTATAAATTTTCTATCACCTTAATCGGGTTTTATGGTTGCGTACGGGTAATCGGCCTGTCATAAAATTGATGTGAAACATGACTCAACTGAACCCGATCGAATGTGTTTTCCGTATCCATAAAACACATAGTTGTAATACCGTTTGTTTTATTTTTTGGGATTTTGTTCGCAAGTTTTAGAGGTGTTCTGATTAAGTTTCTGCCTCCATAGTTTTCTGGAATTTTCTTGTCTCCCTTCTTAAACCATTGAATTGTGATTTTCGTTCTCTTTGCATCTACAATGAGCGAAAATAATATTGATTCTTTTCGTTAATCACTGGGCAAGAGGAACTCCTCAATATTTAAGAAGTTTGTTCGGGATGTTATCTGCCCTGTTTTTTGATTTCCAGAGCGTTATTTTTATGATTGTGCTGTCTATTATAGTTTGTAATTAATATTTAATTCTGGTGTGTTATCTCTCTATCAACGGTGATACTATCTTTGCTCTACAAATCTTTAAGGTATCTAAGCCATGTCTCTTTAGTTAAATTCGTTTGTTCTATTAGTTCTTTGATTTATTTTTTGTGTGTTCTAATCGACGCTATATTTGTTTTTGGCGGCCATAATCACCCTCCTTTTTTTGCGAGAGGTTACATATACCACTATTCTTAATTTTTCTTGCTAGTAATTTTTCGTTACGAATGGCTTTGTACTGTTCATAGGATCCTGGAGTCTTCCGTGCACAATACATGAGATAGGCTTTCGTTTTTTCGTTTTCATCTATCTTTCCTACCAACCTGTTCTGAGATGGGGTATTTATTTGCTGTCCCGCAGTTACTAAATATTTTGTATTCATTTCCTTTTGACTTAGAGTAGATGAGAAGATTGTAGAATTAAATAGACAGAGAAGAGGGAAAATAAATAAATTAGATACATAACATTCTCAATTCAGGACGGTCACCTTTTCAATATAGACATGGATATGGGGATCTCGTGGAAAACAACAGAGATAGGAGGATAGCAAAACACTTAATCCATTTAAATGATTCATTTAAATATTTTCATTTTAAATATATTAATTTAAATATATTGTGCTTGTTAACAGAAGATTCTGACGTGTGAGGTGCGTTACCGGACTAGGGTAAGAGAGATGGAAGGGGAACAGGTCAGCCAGAGGAAGGGTGGTAAAACCGCCAGGGAAGAATTAGTAGAATTGGTTGGAAAAGCAAGTGGCAGAGTAGAAGCATGCAAATATGGTGTATGTATGCTTCTACTGCATGCATGAATACCTTACTTGAAAGGTGAAAGTAAGAAAATGGAAAGAGGAAGGGGAATATATATGGTAAGTAAGACAAAATGGAAGGCAGGCTATTAAAATGGGGAATGGGGTAGGAGAGACATAATGGTTTCGTGGACATAATGGTGGGCGAGAAGAGGTGAGGTAAGAGGAAGAGGTAAAGAGGTGAGGAAGAGGTGAGAGAATTGGCTAATAAGGGGTCAAGAACTTGAGGAAAACATGAGTAAACGAGAAAGTAGAAATTAGGTATTGGCTGCGAGGATGTTTGGTAAGTGACAAAGTCTCACAAAATAAAATACGGGGGCGTTAATTTTCCAGAAAACGGAAATTGCCCAATCACGGATCAATTCGTAGTATTTTCGCGGGTAGTGAAAAAATCGCGTAAATACTGTAAATAGCATCCGTGATTATGCGATTTCCTTTTCCTGGAAATTTAACGATTCCATCGGAAATCTTATTTAGATTTAGAACATGAAGTGTGGAAAAACAATGAAATTTGTTTTCTAAAGTGACATAAATATCGGCAAAATTGATGTATCGTAAATCCGACGGCGTTGGAGGTTTCACTTCCCTTCTCGCTACTCTTATAGTTTATTTAAAGCTCTACACCGATACTGTATATTTTTTTCAAAAACTTTTAGCAATATCTAATATTTTCCCATTGTAACAAAATGTAAAAAGTAAAATGAAATCAATAAATCAAGAAAAAAACTATTTGATTTTTGATGAACAATTTATGTATTTAATTAATTTATTTACGAATATATTGTGTAGAATTGAATGCAACGACACAGAGGTTAGGTGGACCTGGAAAGTTTCGATACGTATCTCCTCAACTATGAAACTTGGTAAAATTGAATCTACATTTTTATTTACCTAATTTTTCCGAAATAGAAACGGATTCATAATTCCTTCATTATTTTAAAAGGTACCTTTGTTAGGAATATTACGCTCTAAAATTAAAGACGAAACAATATTTTTCCCTGGCGCAGTCAGTTTTTCATAATAACTCTCGATATTCTTAAATAATCCATAATTCTTATCTGCATTCTCTTGCTCGCTTATCTAAGTTTCCACGATAGAAGTAACAGGTTTTTCATGTTGTTTCGAAGGCTTAAGCCAACGGCTCGACGGAGACCGATGCAAGTCTTAATCCTTGGTGTAGTCCGAGCCCACGACGTTTTTGCCTGAGAGCGCATTACTTAACGACGCAACCGTAGTAGCAAAAATCAACGTCAATGCCGTACTCAGTGCATTACGTATTTCATACGCTTCTGTTGAATTATTTCGCATATTATTAAATTCGCACGAATTATATAACAAGAGAACAAAAAGGTCAATCGGTACGAAATTAGATTTATTTCAATGGAACTAACAGAAAGGAGGAGGGCTTTCGACCCTTCCTGTCGTTTATTCCTTGCTATGTCAGCCACCCGAGAGAAAGGCTGAAAGGAAGAGTTGGGACCTGAATTTTTGTTTATTACTTTAAAGCCGAGTGGCAAACGTTACGAAAGGAGCACGCACGCGTGATATGAGAACACGGGTCCATGTAAAAGGAGAAGGAAAGTGAAGAGGGGTGTGAAGAGTAGTATGAGGAAGTGGTGAAGAGGAAAGGAACGCGAGCACAAGGGAAACCGGGGAGAGAGAGATATGAGAAGGGAATGGGTGAGTGAGTGCATTTGGATTTGGCGAAAGAAGAGGACGGGATCGTAGAGCCGGAGGAATCTAGTCAAGGGAGGTGGTGTGAGAGGGACGCGGAGGTGGGCGATGGGGAGGGTGGGTGAGAACAGGGAGGGAAACGACAGAGGGGATGAGGAAAGAGGCATGAAGGTTAGATGTAGGAGGGGTGAAGGAGCACCGGCAGAGGAAGGGAGGGTACCCATGCGGTCGCGGCGGTGGCACTGGGCGGGGGGAGTGAGAGAAGGGAGGGAGGAGGTAGTGGCGTAGTGGTGAGTTCTGTCGCATGGGGGCGTTTTAGAGTTGGCCGCGTGGACCGCCGAACGCGCTCGGGGAGGGGGAGGGCGTGTGAGGAGGAGGGGTGGGGTGAGCGGTGGTGGGGAAGGAGGAGTAGATGGCGAAGAGGCCAGTGTGCGTTTTGGAGTAGGGAGGAGAGGTGGCTGTGTGTGTGCGGTTCCTCTCCCGCGGTGAGTGGAGCCACTCGTCCCACCGACGTGCTTTACAAAGGCGTTCTTGGCACCGCTTCGGACGCAGAGTCCTCCCTCACGAGGAAGAGACAAGCAGCGGGGGGGATCCCGCCGGACTCCCAGGGCTATCCATCCCCGAGGAGTAGAGGGGTTACAGAGGGCACAGCCCTTTCCTCCGATTCCTCTCCTCCGGAGCACGATCCCCGCCCCTTCGCTGGCCCCACCCTCGTCACAAACGCCCGAGTGTCAGATTGGGGTGGAGCGCACGGCGCAACACTCTGTCGTCGAGAAAGGGGAAGCCGCGGTGTGATGGGAGTGTTCCGCGTCTTTTGAGTGCCCACGAGGCGTCGAGTCGAGAGGAAGGGATGAAAGTGGGCGTTCTTCGTCCTCTCATCCCCTTGGCTCTTGAGTGCCCCAGGAAGTCTGCTCCCAACAGTTCGCCCGTTTTATGTTTCAACCCCGTTGGTGGTCCCTCCTCACGAGATCCTTCCCGAGTGTTATTTTATTTTGTGTAGGTTTGTTTGTGTGTGTCGAGTGCGGACGGGGTTGTCGGGCACACTAAACTACTCAGCCGTTGAAGGAGGTGTCCCACTCCCACACTGTCACGGGTCCCATACTCCATTCTCGCCGCCTCCCCCCCCCCCACAAACCACCAACCAAAAGGATCTTAACAGCCCCTTCATAGAGTCCGTGGAGTTTTGTCCGCCGTGATGAATGGTCCCGCGGGTGTTTTCGCGGCGCGCAGTGGCGGGGACGGTCGCGCCATCGCAAACCATCCTGTCGGCCGGCCCTGTCGTCTGCCGTTGTTGCGGTCGTGATCGAAGGCCCGTTTATGCGTTTTTCCTGTGCACGCCCCGCAATCCGAATCATGAATCAACGCTGCCGCGGGCATTTTCCGACGGGGACCTCCCGATGACATTTCGATAGTGCAGCTGTTCCTCTGGTACTCCCCCCCCACACACACACCCGTGAACACTTTCTATCTCTCTCACCCGTCTCTTCTATGTTCCTGGGCGGGCGATGGTGGTGATAGGGCCGGATGGATCCATGTGAGTGTGATCGAGAGAGACGGTCGTGTCGCTTTATTTTTTTTGCTGGATTGCGCGGCAGTTAATTATCGTCGTGGACGAAGCCAGGTTCCGACTCTAAATTGACGCCCCGCCGATATTAAGCATGGCGGAACACATTATCTCATTGAATTGTTTCTAAATAGTATCAGTGGTTATTGTTTTCTTCATTAAATCCATTAGGACGATTTGGATTTGAAGTCATTCATTTTTCGTGAATATAAATTGGCTCGGCTGTCATAAAAGGTGGCAGAGATATCATTGTAGCATGTCAGATTTCAAATTCGATATTTTCCACTCAACTTTACTGAAACACGGACAGGAAAATCAGCAATAGTTCTTACTTATTTGTTCTCGAAACTATAAATCTGGAAACGTTTCCTTCCGGAAGGAAATATTAACTATGCCGATCTATGGACGTCATAAACTGTAGAGATGGCATGGTTCTCCCATTAAGTCCGCGGCAGGATAAAAATAAGAGATTATGCCAATTAAAAACTCCAGCTCGACGCAGAGATATCATCCGGTTGGGTTGAATTACTGTAGGTCACTGTAGGTCAGTGAGAAAAATCGGAAATTCGTCCTCCATAAAACGAAAACATGATCATTCACCATAACCGCTGCACGTATAATTCCGTCAAGATTTCATCCCTCGCCCTTTAATTCAGACAATTGTTGCCGCCGTAACTCCACCCCTTCCCTCCTTCCGCCGCTTAAGCGGTACTAATTAGTGACATTTCACGCCGCCTTTCGTCGCGACGAATCCACGTTTCCCTTTCTCTAAAACGTGGCCTCTCCTCGACCCACCATCCGCTTCCCTTCTCCAACCCCAGTCTCGCTACCAATTAGTGCCGCCGAACCCGGTGTTAACCTCCCGCATCCCTCCCTCGCCCCTATTTCCCCGCCATTTCACCCCTGGTACGTGACGCGGCTTGATATTCAGCAGAACATAACGAATATTCTGTCTCTGCCCCATCCCTCCTCAAACCCCCCTTAGCCCTGCTCTTCCTGCTTAGCTCCACTCGCCTCTCTTTCGTCTTCCTCGCCGATATTATAACTCTTCCTTTCTCTCTCGCTCACCTTTCTCCCCTCTTATCTATCCCTCACCTTTCTCCCCTATTATCTATCCCTCACTTTTCTCCCCTCTTATCTCTCCCTCTCTCCTCCTCCATAATGAAACCGCCTGTCTGGCTTCCGTGCAAACCTCTCCATCTCTCACGAACTCCTCCCTCTCTATAACTCTTCCCCGCCCTCCACTTATTCTTCTTCTTCCGACGTCTCATCCTTATTCTCTCCTTGGATTCCCCGCTAAAATAGAAATTTTTTTCGTCTACCCCACTGTCTCTTCATCTGCAAAACCTTCCCTTTCCCCTACCCAATCCTTCTTTTCTCGCTCGCCACACCCAACCACTCTCCTCTCCGAATTTCCTACCCTTCCCGCCCTTCTTCCTCTCTTACCATCCCACTTCTTCTGATCCAGGGAGGAAGTCCAATAGGAGACGCCGCCAGCCCCACCCTTGCCTCCCTCGACCCTTCATCATACCCTAACCCTTTTACTACCGCCACCCCTGCACTCTCCTCTTGTCTCATCCTAGCTGCTGGCGCCGTCCCACGAAACCATCGCATCCCCTTCCATTTCGAATTCCCTCCCTATCGCCCCTTCCACCCTCTCCGGAAGGCACGATAAAGTGCCCTCGCTCCCGTGGTAGGTGCCCGTACCATTTAGTATTCATCTCCCCGTGTCTTGCAGGGCGAATTCCGCGTATACCTGCCGCGTCACCCTCTCGTCTGCTTCCCCGGAAAGAGAAAAATCCCTCAAACACCCCCCCTCTCCCCCCCCCGGTCTCCAAAACTCTACTCTTGGGTTCGCTTCGGAGGGAAAATAATCTTTTCCCCCCTCGCATACGTGGCCGCACTCACTCTTTCCCTTACTCTCCCCACTTCACCTTAACACGTCTCCGATTCTCTTCCCTCTTTCCGTGCAATGCCTCACACTATCTAAAAGGCCTCCTTGCCGAATTTAAACTTTATCATTTTATTGCCATCGCGGTGGGTCCACGTGCACCCGTACCCCTTCCCCCCTGAACCTTTGAACTTTTCCCTTCCCCAAGGGGGACGGGGGCGGTCTGACGCGGCACAGAGCAATCCCCTTTCCGTGGCCACTGGGCCGTGCGTTTCTTTCCGTGACAGGGGTGACTCTTGCCGCCGTGACGGAGTGAGGTCATCATTTTAATCCCCGCCCCTCCGTAATCCACCCCCCTCCAAGAGATCTCGGCCTGTGTTTGGTTCTTCGGGGTAAGTTTAATCGAGCTAGGAGCCTCGACGTACTCTCATACACACAAACATAGCCCCAAAACCACTACTCTCCCTCACTTGACCCCACTCCCCAGCGTGTGTCCGAAATCTCCCCCATTTTTCTAGATACATAAATTGACTGCCCCTCGCACAACTGTCCCCCTTCTTCGTCCTCCACCCCTTCGTCTCATCTACACACACCCTCGCCCTCCGCTACCCTACTCTACGCTTAATTTTTTCGGGGATTTTATTCCACAATCGCCCAACTGTCGTTGTCCACCGGGAACCTCTCTCCCCGCTCTTGTCACCCAAAATCCCTCGCAAGGGGCGAGGAAAAAAATCTCACATGCAATGATTCACTCTGTTTTCTCAGTCCGGTGGCGGCGGCTGAAGGCTATGGACGAGCAGTAGTCGTTTGGAACTCGAGTCATCAACAGCACCAAAGTTTTGCGTAGTGATGTTTTTCATTTCATATGCTTGACGATTCATTCGATTAACACGAAAATCTCAGAATTCATTCCCTCCTGGTACCTGGAAAACGTTCGTATAAGGTTTCTTCTTGTTACTTTTCCTCAACGAGAGTTGGTTGTTTTCATCGCAGTTCTTTAGAGGATGACTGTGGAGATACCCAAGTCGATTGACTGATTGGTTCCCCGTGATGGCGTCTCTCCGGGATGGTACCTGAAGTGTGGAAACGGACGGGTGGTTAATCTCGTCGAGATGAAGTTCAGGATAGTTCAGTTCAGACGGTTGGTCCTCTTATCTCCTCCCGTCTGAGACCTCCACCGGTTTCAAAATCGTTTATTTTTCCTCTTCGTCCTCCTTTGTGATTTGTTTGGCACAGTTTAGAGCACTCCCCACCCTCCCGCCCTTGGGGCACGGACAAGGTGCTCTTCCATTCCACCTCCGGTCTTGTTTACTGGCGTGCGCAGCCAGCATGCCCTTCTCCTCGTCTCACCGCCATCCCTTCCAAGAGAGGGGAAAATGACTCCTCCGCCAAAGTACCCCAAGCGTGCCTTCACTTTATCCGCGTGAAGAACGTCTTTATTGCCTCGAGTGAAAGGAAGGAGAATTCCTCCCCAGTATTCGGTTTCTACCCTCCTTCCTTTATTTCTTTTTTTTTCAAAAAGGACGTCATTTTTTCGTGACACAGGAAGACACTTGAAAAGCTCTCTCCGAAGTTTTCTTGGCCCACCCACACTCCCCCCGTCATCCCTCCCTCCCGCTCAACTGTAAGCCCACCCGAGAAATGGCGCAGGAAATTCGCGTCGGACATCATTTGGCTTTCGACCAGTTCCCACCAGGAGATAACCCTTCCGGTCAACGACATCGCAGGCTTGTCATTGTCCCCTTGCCAATTTAATGGGTAATATTGCTCCCCAGTGAATGCTCTAACTTGGCGAAGTCCATAAAATAGTGTATTATCATCCTGCCAGGAGAAGAAATCATTTCGGCAATAGAAGACCGCATATTGAAGAACCTTTCACGTCTTTCTTCCCTGCCTCCCGGAGTACTCTCAGCCGTGAATGTTTTAATTAGATTGATGGACTCCATTGCCAAGATTTCGTCACCACAGCAATAACGGCGAAGGGATTTTTTATAACCGTGAGCGGAGTAACATTGGAGGCTTCGCGACAGATCACTTATATTTGCATCAGCGTCGGCATCTCCCACCCCATCCGATATAACTCCCCCCCCCCCCAAGGGTTGAGTCCGTCGGGTGGAGTTGTCGTCTCAAAATTGCGCCCAAAGGAGCAGCCCGCCTAATTGCATTCTCCCGCCGACGCCTCCTCTGAATGTGGTTCTCTCCCACTCCTGTTTTGAAACGCAGTCGGTCCATTCCCCCGTGGCCAGAAACCACGTGTTTTCACGTGTGGTCGTGTGATTTTTGTGTGTGTTGAGGGATACAGAGTGAGAAGAGGACGATTTTAATGACTCTGGGGGCGAAGCAAGCGGATGTTATATTGCGTGTGAGTGGACCGGGGAGAGCGACACATCCTCCACCCGCAGCAGGAGACGAATTCTTTCGGAGGAGGCGGACGTCCCACGTGTCCGAACCATTCCCCTGGTGAAAGAAATCCCCCTTTCCCTATTCTCTCCTCCTCCCGACCGGGAAGAAGAGAAATTTTGGTGCGGGTGACGCATAAGGACTGAATTGAAGGACGGAACATGAGGTGGAAGGGAAGCGGGGAGAGTGTTTGAGGAATTCTAAAAAGAACTGGACGAGAGAGCAGGTTAAAAACAATAGTAATAATAATAATCGGTGGTGCACGGTTGAATAAACATTGTTGGAGTTTTCGTCGGTGCTTGGGTTAAAAAAGAAGGCAGTGAGGGGGCAGTATTGTCAAGGGGCATAAACAACCCCCACTCCCGTCCCCATCTCCTATTCTCCATCCCGGAGTGTGGTAATGTGTGAACGGTAGTGGGTGGAGAATGGGCGAACGAGACGAGAGGGAGGCTCAGTAGAAAAAAAGGAAACGCGGAACAAAAAAGTGTCATTGGGAGGAGGGGAAGGGATCGTGCAGAGACTATCTCGCTCGGATTGGCGGAAGTTGTGCAAGTTGTCGGAAGCGCATCCCCTCCTCCTCCCCCCCCCCCCGACCCCGTGCTGCCCTTGCGCTCCTTGGCCTCCCGAGGCCGGACGTCCCGTACGAACCGATCGGCGAGCATACTTCACCCGCCCACCACATCAGACTCGTGTTGCCCCCCCCCACCCTCTTAAAGAGCCACCTGCTGTCTGCCCGGCTGATTGAATTCTCACACCGCCGTGGGCACCGCGCATCCGGCGACAGGGCATGTCCCTGGATTTCCTCATCGCATTGCCTTCGTTCCCGGCGGAATTTTCGCACTTCACCGACGGTGGTGAGCGTTAATTTTACCATCTTTCACTCTTGTCACCGACCCTCCGTCGGCTCATGCGTGGACGGACAGGGGTTTTGCGAGAAAATGGATCGAGAAAGGGAATAAATCGATTCGTTTGTTTTAATTGCCTTTTCAAACTTTTCGTCGCACATTCCTCGAATATTTGTGATATAACTCGTATTGAATTCAGACTAGGATTTCGTCGACGAGCGTTGTGCAGCTATTGTGTCGTGAAAAAGGGGAGCGGAATGAACCCTGACTGCCATTCCTTGATCTACGTTTCCAAGTGTTAGGCTCTCGAAAATTATCCCCATTTCTGTATAAAATACGAGGACCTTCGGTAGATTTGGACATTGAATGGTGATATTTCCACCGTACCACCGTGTTGGAAGCAGCGTTCCCCACGCTCGGCTCCCTGCATCTGTTCTTGAGCATGCATCGCTTGATTCCACCACGCTCGAGCTTCATTCACCTTTGAGTGCCGGGTGTGTCCTTGTGTGAATCGCAGAACCAGCTCTCTCAAGGAATGCCCGTGGTGCGCTATTTTCCTTAAAAAAAATCTCTTTCCCGGATTTTGGAACCCAGTTGATTGAGTGGCCTGAGTGGAAAGAAAGAAATCTCCTCTACCGCATTTGACCAGGTATCCTCATGCATAAAAACTAGCTTTATATGTAGAGCGAGTGTGATAGAGACGGAAAAAAAGGGACGAATTCCACGGGAAGTGCAAAGGGGTGACTGTTGGAATGGTGCGGCGGGCGACTTGACACATTCCTCACTCCCCGAGTATTGAGTTGTGGGTCCCATCTCTTTTCCCCAACAACTCCTGTGTCGTTTTATTTCTCTCCCCTCTCTTCGAATCCGCAGATGGGAAGGAAGAATGGTACGTCAAGAGACCATCAAATCTGAATTTGGGACTCGTGAGATGGATGTGAAGAAACGCAGACCTGCTGACGCGAAACTGAAAAACCTGCATATGTGCACATTATATATGTATATAATTTCCCATTCGACTCGGCGTGAGCCCGGCTCGTGCCCACGTTGAGTGTGCGTGCGTTCCTGCGGTTGTGTGGATTTCTCCTTCGTCCGCCGGATCGGCAGTGAGGGTGACGTATAATATACACTTCGGCGATTCGCGGAATACAAATAAGCGGACTCTTGCGCGTTGTAAGCAAGACTGCGCCTCGAAAGGGATTTCAGGATCGGACCTCTTTGTTCCCCTTATCGACGCGGAAGGTGCGTGGGAAGCGGTGAAGAGGCGGAACGTTCACATAACCGGCCCCACATTTTTCTCTCCCCCGCCCCCTTTTGGTGAGTGGAACGCCTGGTTTTATGCCCTGCGTCACATATTTTCCCTCTGACATGGTCGAGTGGGGAGAGCCGACGGGACCGTAAAGCGTCCCGCAGGTCTCGTGAGCGTCCGAATTGCGGCACCCTCCCACCCTCGTGGACAGTGTAGCGTGCGGAGCGTGTGCAGGCTGGATTCGTACGTCATGCATGACGGTGACGTCACGGTCGGTCGCAGAGGCGGCGGCGTGGGAGGCAGCGGCGAAGTCGTCGGCGGCGGTGGAGGTGGCGTCGGAGGATGGCACTGGGACCCCAGTGGGACGTGGGGAAGAGGTGGAGGTCGAGGTGAGGTGGATTATTAAATGTTTCCGTCCCCGTGGAACGCTTTCTATTTACCCGCTAACCATTCGTATAAGCATGTCGAGGACGCGAACGAGCGGCGTTGAAGTTCCGCCCCATATGTTTCTGACCCAATGCGGATGACATTCATGGCAGAGTACCGCTTATTCCACCTTCGGTAATCCGAAATTCTATCCGATCGATCTCGCCGCACGCGTACGTGTTTCACCTACGGATATTCTTTTCTGTAGAGATGCTCCACATGCTGTCTCCATAAATGTCGTTTTCCGTCTTTTCCTTGACTTCATTTATAAGTAAGACTCCTAATAATTGTTTGTTTTTTTTCTTACTTGGTTATCATTAGACGTGATTATATATTTTTGTTTCAGTTCAGGTTAATTTCCTTTTTTTTAGCAACACATATAGTTTAATTTGGATTGACGAAGTGTCACGTGAAATACAAGCGCGTTGCAGCTCTAATGATTGTTACCTACTCCCTTTGAATAGTGCAGCGTAGGAATGAAGAGTTGGCTTCCTTCGAGTTGATAGGCAATTGAAAAAATATATGTGTCGATATTTGATTTCCTGCCGATGAAACAATATGCCTTAATTTCTAAACCTTGGTGAATCGTATAAGGTCCTTTTGGTTGTTTCTTCAAGGAAAAAGGTCACTGCCAATGTAAGATATTTGCTTTTTTTATCCTTCCCGTACGTACAGGAGTAGCCTGTAGGTCTGCCCACGGGAGGAAGGTACTAGGAACGATTAACAATTGCGGGTATCTCTAAAGAGTATGCAATTACCAAGGCGTTAGGTTGTTGGGCTATGACGAACTGTACAAATAAAAATTATCTTCAATAAAGTACATATACATGTATGAATAGCCTATATATGGATTTATAAATTCAATATATTCTTCATTTTGTCATTATAACGGAACCGAAATGAGCGCTCTCATTCCGAATGACCTCAGGATGGCACTCAGCGAGACAAATGCGTAGATGACTGTAATTAATGAAGAGAAGTTTCGGCAATTTAAACTCTTCGAAAGAGTGTTAAATCATTAATATCAAAAAGAGATTATTCTTTCATTTGTGTTAGAGAAAAAAAACCCTGCTGACATTAACAAATCACAGTAATATATAAAATCTGTATAGTTTACGTGAATTTGAATGCTTCATATTTACTACGACAGAGATTTAAACATGAAGAAAGGACTACTGACCTCGAAATTACATCCCTAAGTGCGTATTAGATATGACTACTTCTTAAGAGAATAAGTCTGTTAGTAGTTTTACAACCAGTTAAACAATTAAAATTGCGGTTTAATTGATAAAAAAGATCGGAATATCTTTTTGGAAGTTAGGATTTCACGTCTAATCTGCCTAAATTTGGCTAAATACATACTAGAGAGTAATTCATACTAGTCATTGGATTGCTTCATTAAATGCCAGTTACCCTCCTAATCTCTTCAAGAGAATTTTTAACGTTTTCTTGATTGAATATCCTCTTCGTTTTTTACGTGAATTTCTCAACACAAGGTGCATTATATTTTAACATTACAGAGTCGCACGATATACTTGCAATTACAATAGCTTCCCTTTATTCAGTTCCCTTTCGTCATTCCCTAACATATGCTGATTTTAGATATTTCATATGCTCGTCTAATGTAGGTTGCTGAATGGACAGAATTCTCAAAAACATCTTTCATTCATCCGTCGTATTTTCCTTAGGCTTCCACCCATCGCACTTTTCGAGATTGACTTCAATCCTTTCTGCTCAAAATGACTTGTTTCAAGAACTTACGCCACACGGGCTAAACAGTTTGCCTGTTGGTCGTAAATCGAACTCGCACGCACGCATACACACACAGGAAGGAAGTGGGGAGGGTGATGAAAGGTGAATGCTTCTCCATCTCGAGGGCCAAAAGCTCATAAGACTCCTAATTGACCCAAGATGGGTCACGAACATATATCTTTGTACAGCTCTGTGGGGTAAATAGTGTGTGACCTCCTAGTGTACAACGGATATCATGATGATTTTTGAGAAAACTAAAGATATTATAAACTACTTGAAACATTGTTGCCATTTCCTTAGTGTTGCAATGTCGGATAAAATAGGTTACTTAATTTTATAGAGGAAACTATCACTGAAACTTGCATGAATAAGTACCGAACATATTAAGTAGAGTGAATGAATCAAGTCTATCGCTACTATAACTGTATGTACACTCGTATGTGCATATTCTAGCATAACTTTTCATGATTGCAACTCAGCAAACGCATTTTTTTATCAATTGGCAAATGCACAATTTCATTTATCTAATGGAGTCTTTCCAAATCGTTTCCAACTTTATGCTTTTCACGTAGTTAAATTGTTTAAGATCGAAGAGAAACTGATTTTATGCATAATAGAGATTGCAATGAAGGTTTATTCACTTGGTTTTTGATGCTGTTGTAATGAAAAACTAATTCAACAGCCTTGCAATCCAATGAGCAATATATGGCATTGATTTTCGGATATTTTTAATTATTTATTTAATGGGTGGATAAAGGTTTCCCTATTGACGTAATGAGCGTTTTTTAATTTAATGATCTTGGAGAAAAACTTTAGGGTATTTCTCAAAATAGCGTTGACTTATTTCCATATCGTTTTATGGTGTTCTCGAAAGTTAAAAAAGCTATCCGATATCTGATTAAAATTGAATCTTTGATCGAAAATGGTCCAACAAAATTGCTAGTATAGTATTATTAGGTGATATATTATTTTCATATTGATATGCTAAATACTCTCTATATGCCTTTGGTTGTAATATTTTATAGTTTTCCAATGTTTAAAACGTAACTAATTTGACAAAAGGGATGTATGAAATATTGGATTTGGTGCATACATCAACCATGGCGACAAAATCATTGTACGTTATATTACCTGATTATTCCTTGAGGTGATTAAAATCACTAAAATACCTGCTGAGTCTTGTGACTAATTGACCTTTGTCCTATTGTTGAAATGTGAAATTCCATATAAATATCTCGAGACCTTCGAATTAGTTCATGGACAAGAGAAATGCGGAAGGCCTTCGGCTCTAGATCCCTTCCCAAAAATTTCGCCACCAGCCTTCCCCTTCTACTCACTGACTCTGCGGGGGTGAAAAACTTCGCACTCTCAGTTCGCTGAGTTTTTTTTTTTAAACCGAAGAAAATCCTCGCAGCCAACCCTTCGTTTCTATGCAAATCCCTATTTTTCGTCGCCGAAAGTTGAATAAAAAAATTGGGAGTCTCCCCCTCCTAATGCCGACCCAGGGAGGCTCCGAGTCACGCGTGCGAGGGCACTTCGGGTTGTTAATGTGCAGGAGAGCTCCCCTGGAAAAAGTTCTCCACGCAGGAAAAAGAGAAGACTAAAAGCATTAATACATATGTGTGTACATATTTATAAAGTATATACGGAAGGGATGGAAGCGTCTCCCTCTTCTTTGTATCAAAAAAAAAAAAGAAGGGTGACGTGATCGCGCGAGTGGGTTGAAAAAGAAAATTGCGGAACCCATTTCCAGTGTTTTGTTCGGTTATACTTTTTTTTATTACCACCAATGGTCGTCCTTTCCGGAGTTTTTAAACGTAGTTTTCTGCTGCGAGGGGTTCCAAGTTGGAGTCGTCGCTTTGCGAGGGTGCCGCGACAAGTGTGTGTGTGCGTGGAGTGTTGGGAAAGGGATGGCGGGAAAGAGGGAAGTTCGTCAAGAAAAAAAGGAGACTTTTTAAATTTCGCACGCATTTTTCTCTCCTCCGGAATTTCAAATTACCGCGGTCCGTCCGGAAAGGAGAAAAAATCCCCAGGATAAAAGTTACGCAGGATTGTGCGTGTTCCTCTGCGATTCTTTTTACCTATTCTTGCCTCGTCCCACCGAAAAATTCTTCCACTCCCCGCTGTTGAATGCAATTAGTGATGGAGGGATTCCCGCAGCCTCCAAATTGCTGTTCCTTCCGTGGTTAATACCGCTTTTAATTTCCGAGTTGTCCCCCTCTGCAATGAGGCGTGATATTTTTCTATTTACCCTCTTAAGACCGGTTTTGTTCGGTGGCATTTAATAGCTGGGAGTCAGACATGACTACAATTTTTTATTGTCATATTTTGAAGAATTTTTCATTTGACGATAGAAAAAAATCGTTTAAATGTCCCTGGAAATCTGGGCATTGAATTTTAAGATACATTCTGGAATATATGTTTTTCCCATAAATGTTCTGAATTGGCATAAGCTATATCAGTTCTGCCAATTTAAATAAAGTATAGTGCAACGATTCGAACTATTACATTAGATGCAGATACAAACGAAGATACATTTTATCTTAATGACATGTTTTCTCAAAAATGTTGAAATGCACGTCAACTCTTCACATATTTAGCATTAGTTTTCGAATTAAAGTTATTTTTTGCATGTGAAAATATTTAAAAACATTTGCAGAATTCAACTAAAAATATCTATAGGCTTACTTTATCAAAATATATTATATTATTTTGATGAAATATGCTATTAATTTTCTCTCTCAAGGAATGCCCGCGTATTTCTTATTTATAAAAGCTTCAACATCTGTAAATATTTTCCTTGAATGTGCCAATGGCTTTCAGAATCTAACTCCTGAGGCAGCATTTCACACAGCTCCTGTATCTTGAATGAAGTAATGTTATGAATAAATACGTATTTATTAAAACATAAATATAGTTAGAACCGTTACACATAAATTTTGTTTAAAGTTTTCTGCGGAAATAGGTTGTTGTATTTATTATTTATGATATTGGCGATGGATCAAAAACCTTTTCCTTGATTCACCAATTATTCCTTTCCCATTTAAAAGGAAAATATGCAATTGTTCTCCGAATATTTGTCTCCATTTTTACTGGAAAAAAATTAAATCTAATTGCTATCTAATTGAATTTTCGGTACTAGTTCTTTTTCTTGGATTCTTTGTTATAATTTTTCGCCCCATCTGGCGGAAGAAACTTTCCTTGCCTGTTATTTCGCACTCGTTCTCGTATTTCTCCACCCAGCCATTGTCCGCGCAATTTCCTCCTCTTTCAGACCGCAATTTAACCCTGAACATCCCCGCGCCGCAATCGCACTCCACTCACCTGCGCCGCCGCCGCATCCTCAATCCTCCCCCAACAACCCGCACTCTCGCCCACTCCACTTCCTTTTGTCTCGGGACAGCCCTCATCAGTTTCCCGGCCAACCGCTCGGGAGTTTCGTTACCGTTCTCCGCGGAGAGGAGAGAAAAAGGACCTCAACGGCCATCTCCCGATCCACATTCTCTTACCCTTCGACACGATCCGGAGATATTTCAAAAGAGCCGGCAAAATCTTTCCCCTTTTGAGGAAAGCAGGTCGGTGGTGGTGGTGGTTGTTTTCTCGATTGTGGCGGGGGTGTTTTTTCTCATCTCTCTCGCACGTTCATTCGCACATCCCCCATCTTTCCACGAAATTGACTCTCTCACTCACCCCACCCCCTCCGTGCTGCCGTCAGCGAGCTACACAGCGTTCGTTCTTTCGCCCCCGCGCGGTATTAAAACTCGCTCTCCTCTCCACGTCTCGATCGAACGTCCCCCCTCTCGTCCTCTTGGCCACCTCTTCTCACACCCCGCAGTCTTAATCCTCGCGCCTCTCACCTGCCATCTCTTTTTCTCATTCTATTTCTTCGTCCTTTGCATTAAAATCTTAGTGAGGCCAATCAAAGGGATGACTTTTTTCAACCAGGGTATGAAAAATTTATCGAACAAATTCTGGAGGTTCATATGTTGCGCTACTTCTGTCAGAGTAGGTGTGAATGAGAAGAGATATTGCCTGATCTTTGCTTTGAACGCGGTCCTGGCCCTTAATGCGAGATGCGACCGTAGAACAGGTATACCGCCATCTATAGATGCGGGTGTAGTATAGAGAATACGTTGGTTGAGTTACACAATCTGCAGATAATTGGGTGCCCGCTTACTTTTTGCTTTAAATGACATACCAAAGTTTGGCATTCCTTCCGCCATTCGTATACATAATTATTATCTCATTTAATTGCTATAGATAATCTTAGTATGTACAATTATCATTTCTAGCCAAATATGGTCTCGGATATAAAAGAGTAAAAAATGGTTTCATATATAAAAGTGTATAAAATGATCTCATATTAAAAATATAGAAAAGGTTCAAAGAAAGGCAGCCAGATATGTACTCGGAAGGTACAAAAGAACAGATAGTGTCACGGAATGTTGGATATACTGAAAGAGGAGAGTTTGAAAAATAGAAGAGAAAAGGAGTCGGTTAGGCGCGATGTATGGAATTATTAAAAATGACGAAGCGTGGAAAGATTAATGGAAAGAGATAGAAAAACCAAACTTAAAGGGACAAAACGACCACAGTTTTAAAATAAAAATAAGAAACCAAACAACCAAACATAAGAAAAAATACTCTTTTTTAAACAGAACTACTGTTGACTGGAACCAGCTCTCTGGAGGTTTGTTTGAGCCCTTCCTATCCAATTTAGGAGTTTTAAGAATAAGTGTAGAGCAGCCACTGAGTGATAAACTTCATTGATAGTGATTACTTTTCTATTGTACTTGTTAAATATTGTTTGTATGTGATGTGGATGGCGTGAGAAGTTGTGTTGCAAAAGTGAATGATTGGTTCACGGTGCTTGATTTTGAACGGTGTATGAAATTGAAGAGTGGGTGATTGTGGACGGAGTGCGGCGATGAACGGAGTGTTGTAGGTATGGTGTGAACCTTGCCCTTGTGTGAAGGTAAAGGTGCGGTTGGTAATCTTAAAGCGTCATTGTATATAAGACCATTTTATCTCATATCTGTTCTTCTTGTGAATGTATGTGCATGAGTGACCGTTGATCAGACTTGACCGTTGCCCCCAGGACAATTGCCTAATTGCTACGAAATTTATATAATAATAATCTTAAAAAAATATCGACTCCATGTATAAGCCGGGAGTGTGAATTTTGCGAAATTTAAAATGTTATAAAAGGTAGGTATGTTCAAGGTATGATCAAAAAAAGAAAGGACTGATTTTATAACTTGTTCATTTCAACGGATACAGTTAAATCGAACGTGTGGCCCTCAAAGTACATGTCTTGGCTGACCACACACCTTTGCCAACATTTCTTCCAGCTCTCGAACCCTGCCTGGTGAGCAGCCTTAGGCATCCTCTTCAGGTCCACCGTACAATTAGTTTTAATGTCCGCAATAGAGTCCAATCGGCTCCCTTTCAAGGTTAATTTTAACTTTGGAAACAAGAGAAGTCTGATGGATCCACGCCTGGAGAGTAGAGTGGCTGCGGGATCACGGAAGTTCCGGTTCTGGCGAAAAACTCATGTTCATCAGTCAGTACCCATGGGACGAATTTTGATGCGACGTGCGTCATGCCCAAAATGTCTGTCAAAATTTCCTGACAGGATCCAAAGCTAATGTTCACTTCCTCGGCTATCTCCCTAATAGTTAATCGGCGATTTGCCCGCACCAAATAGTTCACCAATGTAACATGGTTGGGGTCTGTCGAAGTGGAAGGCCGAATCTTCATCTGTTGAGGTTCTGCCCGATTTAAAACGACTGTACCACTCAGAAGACTGGCTTCAACTCATAGCTTCATTAACAAAGGCTTGCTGAATCATTCCAAATGTCTCCTTAGCACTTTTGCCAAGTTTGAAACAAAATTTCACGCACATACGCTGTTCCTCTAGCTCCTTCATTGCTGCCGTTGTATGCGGCGACGAACAGGTTAAAAGACATGTACCATTGCTGCTGCGTAATGACTCGACGTAAACAAACGCAACACCTATCAGTTTAGTCGTGTCGCTAGATGACGCACTGTGTCTTGTTTCGATCTGCTGAACAGTTTGCGCAGAATAAAATCAGTCCGGTCTTTTTTTTATCACACCTTGTATTTCCACTTTTGTACTCTAATACTTAATAAACACGATCACCTAAATGTTTTCACGAAAATTCTGAATTTAAAATTATTGACGCTATTTAAAAAAATACATTATATCGGCTGAAAATTGCTAATATTGAATTGAATAGAGCTCGGTTCTCATTGTAGTATTAAGTTGTTGTTTAATCAGTTCTTTCTAAATGTATCGTTAGTATATGGATCAAATTATTAATACTACTGCCAATCTTTTTGCAATGCTAATAATTCTATTTTATAGTAGATAGTATGTAATACCATCCACCCTTGTATTCATAGGGATAAATGATGTTGACCTAGTTATTATGGAGGAAGGAAAAGTGGTACTTATTTCATTATTATGAGCTCCCTATTACACCGACAGCTGAGGTCAATTAAACATTGAGAATATGAGTGCAATTCTAACTAGACAATATTTTCATGTGAGATAAACAAGGCAAAATGAAATTGTAGTCGTTTTTAGGGGAGGCGATCGACAGCTGAGATCATTTGCGGCATAAGGGATGGGTGGGAAAGGATGAAGGGTTGAGAGAAACCCGGCGTCGGCATTAGCCTACTCTTAACGAAAACCGCCAAGGGGTTCGCAGCTTATCGTCCCATCGACAGCGTACTCACTCAAAGTGCCCTCTACAAAGCACCTGGAGTAGGGATCGGGTTACTGAAAAATATCTTCCACCTCCTGGATTCGAACCCGGGCCCTCTTAATGGTGCCCGGGTACGAATCCATGAGGTTCGAGGCGGAAGATATTTTTTCAGTATGTTGTCCACCCCACCGTCCCGATCCCCGGGAACAGAAAATAATGGTAAGAAACCCGACAATAGAGCTAACATAAAATCATTTTGATAGTGTACAAGTCAAATTTAATGAGATCTCCCCCTCTCTGTAATCGAAACGGGATTTCAGCGTGACGTCGGAGGTCATAGATCACCCAGCTCTCCCTCTGACACATTCAGTCACTAAAGGAATGTTCAATACATGTATACGATATCTGTACGACATAAAAACTTGAATTCAAATTCTTTGTACCATTAGTATTTATTTGTTTGCTGATTTAATGACATCATTACACATACAAATTAATGGCTGACTAAAAGGGGCCACACGTTCAGAGAAACCTTTCAAAGAAACCACGCGGAAATCTCGTCAATCTTGAATGTATAATTTAGAATCACTATGGCTGATGCATATTATCATACGATATAAATGGTATCTCTTCACTTTTATCATCATTTTTTTCATTCTAATGTTTGCACATAGGGATAAAATACATCAAATCGACCTTAATATCGCATGTGAGGCTAGCATTAAGTTTCATCCGGAAAGTTAATTAACATTTCGCGCACGATTAATCAAACCTTATACCAATCACGAACATTTTAAAAATATTTGCATTCAATTTTCCTATTGAAATTATGAATAAGTAATAGTCTCAAATATTTTCTTATTCACTCATACGTTAGAGAAGCCTCAGTCCGATCTTCGCATTACGTTACCCCATTTGATCCCCGGCATCCGACAAAGTTGATTGGTGTGCTGCAGGATAAAAAATCAGAGGTCGTTGGTTACAGTAGAGACCTCTTTTGCGTATTTTGGATGGTCAATTTTATAGCAATATCTCCGCCTACCGGGAGTCAATATAAGGGACTGCTTGGCATAAAATGTGTGCTGATAGCAATCTTTGCATGTGTGAAACATTTCTACCCAGAAAAACAAATTTTAAAAAAATTGTCGGAAAATGTTGAGAAATCATTAATTTGGAATCATAATTGGGAAAGTCATACTACAGTCCATTTGCAGAGCAATAGACGCATCGAAATGCTGAGTGAAAACCAGTTCTAGACCGTTGACCTCCAGAGGTTGTTTGAAATATTGGTTCATTATATTAAATTTGACAGAATATTAAGAAATACTGTGTACTAAAGATCTTTATGTCTTTTTACTCATTCATTCACGCCCGTCATCGATTATTTTTTTATTACAACAAAAGACAAAG